>JAJEJH010000133.1:459439-528326 GCA_026122585.1 Anacardium occidentale
AATTATATTGAAATAGAAATTTTATATCTCTGAAATTTTGATTAAAAAAAAAACCTTCAGTATTATAATATATTAATGGCCAAACAACTAATAGATTTTGATAAAATCTCACCCATAACATTTTAAAAAATCAAATATTCTTATTAAAATATTTTTTTTTATAAAAATAAATAATATTAATATTAAAATATAATTTAATATAATTTAAAAAAATATAAAAAATAATTACTGTCGTTAACAGTAATGACCACTATTAACATAAAAAAGTGTTAAAAATAATTGAATTTCATTGACAATCAAATTTAATCGTTTCAATAGCTAATTACTAAAAATTTAATGAAAACAGTCAGATCTGGTGGTTTTCACCATTGGAGAAAGCAGAAAACAATAAACATATTTGAAATTAACTGTTTTCGATCATTTTAAATGACAGAAGTGGCTAAATTTGGACTTCTCTGTCAAATTTGACCACCTCTGCTATCGAAAAGGTTAGATCCAATTATCAATAGAATCAAATGATTATTTTTTATCATCTGATTAGGTTAATAGCGATCACTATTGTTAACGAAGTTATCAATGACAAAAACTATTATTTAAATTTTTATTATTATTTTATATTTTAATTATTTTTATAAAATTTATTTTTTAATTTTTATTCAAAAAAATAAAAATATTTTTTTAATAAATAGGTAATTAATCTTTTTAAACTTTATAGGTGGGATTCATTCAGGAAACCTTGGGTGGCCAAAGGGCGTTTGGCCTATATTAATAACAAAAATTCGCTAAGATTATAAAAATAAATGGAAATAGAATTTGTGTTAATGTTATCCATTTTTCATTATTTGATTATATTTTTTAGAAGTTGACTTCCCATAATTAGATTTAATGGAATTACTTAATTATTCTCAGTCAGATCATAATCTCCATAATTGGATCACCTCCTCGGTATCGACAAAGAAAGACATTACAATGCAAAACGTCACTGAAATTAATATTTTCTCGAGTCAATAAACACCGACTGAAACGTAGTTATCTTGTTGTATTTTGATGTTATTTCTTTCTTCATATGATATATGGGACGCATTTTCTTGAATTCTCTTGAAGTTGTATGGATTTTCTGTTTTGTTTATGGCCAATAATGGTGTGGTTGTGTGTGAACGAATAGAATAATTAGCAAACCAAATTGGTGGTTGAAAAGGCTCACTCACAAGTTTACTATAAACGGTGGGAAACTTATCTAGATAGCTGAAATTTCATCATCAGTGTCCCATCTTTTCCTACTTATTTAGTCACGTCTATGTGGCTCATCTCATTATATAATTATATAGGAATCGAATTGTCTCATGTTAAATATTGTTTTCCATAGACAAAATAGATGAACAAGTATAAGGAAGCAGGATAATGTATCAATATTACAGTTTTCCAGGATTACAGACAGGTGTAAGCTTTGTGTTTTGAACCCTGAGAAATCCGAACACAGGTTGAGGAAACAAAAATGGGGTCTGTTGTCATTGTTTGAAACTTGTTTTACGTAATATTCTAAGCTATGGAGGAATTTATCAATGAATTCAGAGAACTTAAAAGGCTAGTAATCGTCTCTGAGATTCAGAGATTTGATATCTCGATTAGGTGAGTTGAGTTTGACAAACTACACCTTGTATAATGCTGTGTGGCCTAACTATTTAGAAAAACCAGAGAATATATTTTATTTTATTTTCCTTCATTTTCAAAGGGCTGCAAATTAACAATTTTCGGTTCTTTATTTATTCTTCGTTTCTCATTGCACATCTGGTTTCATGAAGTAATAAACTACAAAAAAGAATGAACAAAGGAAAAGGTGGGGGAATAAAGCGGTTTGGAACAGAAATTCACTAAAGTGACAGGGTCTACCAACTTTAACAATCAAGAATTGAGATTAAATTACTTGGATTCCTAAATGGGATGGCTTTGTATAGCTTTATATGGTTTCATGAATTAACGTTCAAGATGGGGGGGAAAATGGCTAAAATTCGAATTTTGGTTACTGCGTTTTTTAACCCGTTTTGTTTGACCCGGTTTATTATTTAATTGCCCGACCTTTGTGTACCCAAACTGCTGCCGTTTGAATTTTAAAAAATGTAACAACTGTTTTGGTGAATGAATGCTAGCGGCTGAAGTTGTATTGTGACAATTCTGCTGCCGTGTTCTTTGCTAAAAATAATAAAAGTGGGAGTCGAAGCAAACACATTGACATTAAGTATTTAACAATTAGAGAGCACATAAAAGCTAAGGAAGTGCTCATAGAACACATTCGGACTGAGCAGATTCGTCTAGTCAAACTCACAAAAATGAACACTCAAAAACAACTCCTCAATGATAAATTATTCAAACAATAATTAAAATTATCGTCTATCTACCAATTGATTAGGATGTGAATAAAAGTTTTATCATTCAATGATAATAAAAACTCTATTTGACAATTTAATTCTTCAACATTTACGAGATTATCTTATTATTATTATTTGTATTTATAGGGAAAAACAATTTTATATTATTATATTAGGATCATACCATTAATGTAATTATTTTATTATTATATAATTAGAATGAAAACCAAATCTCTAAAATCACGTTTGTATTAAAAATTGATATATATATATAGTATCACTTGTAATTTCTCCTCTTTATTGTATAAATATAAAAGATTAGCACAAAGTTAAGAGTGGATAAAAAAGAAAATGGACAAGAGATCGTGAGGGACTCTGAAAAACTCATTAAAGATCTTAGACATACAAGACATATTCTATAATCATTACTAAAATGATTTCAACATACTTTTCTAGAGATAAATACAATAACTGTGAATGTAGATTTTCAAATAGTTGGTCGAACCATAACTTTTTTATTGACACAAGACAAGTATAGTGGAATTATGCTCAAATGTCATTTAATGTAGGATAAGCGTAATGGGTTTATGCTCTAATACCACTTGACACAGAATAAGATTAGATGAGGTTGTGATATCGTTCATAAGGATGAAAAGTATTAATATCGTTCAACAAGACAAAAATGATAACAAGAATTATATGCAAACTTTGCAAAACAATTCTTAAGAGGGTATTCAAATATAAATTTTATTGATACTTGAATTGGTAAATTGAATTAAAGAATTTACAAAGACTTAAATCGATTATATAGGCTAGTAACTTTCGTAAGTAAAATTAAAATCTAAGACCTAATTCAACTTGAAATATAAAACCTACTTTAACTAAGACTTTATCTTTAATAGAACTATTCTAACTAAGACTCTAAGACATTTAATTTAATTAGAATTAACTTTTCTATTCCTCTGAATACTTACACTCCAAGATATAGACTTCTATTAGAGCATAAGTTTTCTAAATAAAATCAACCCTAATATAATTGAAAATATATTCCACATCATTTTATATGTCATCCGGGGTTGCCATGTCATATGCTGTCTCATCCTTGGCTACCACGTCATCCACTCATCTTCCTTCTTGCCTTTGGCTCGTGTCTTCAATGTCTTCATTTGTCTTTTCCACCCAACCTCCCTTTTGCATTGGTTTTTTCTTTTCTTTATTCGTTTTTTCAACCCTTCTCCATCTTACCTTGGATTTTCTTTTGACATATTTGGTCTCCATGTTTTAGTCTTGTTTTCCTTCCACAAGTTGAATGACTTAGTCCCCTAACATTCTCCCCCACTAAAAATAAGAGGCTCGCCCTTGAGTTGTCATCATAAAACGTACCGTCCAAATCCCAAACCAATGGTCAAAACTTATATTTATTTGAAGATGGAAATTTTGTTTCCAATAACGTATCCAATCTATAATACGCTATTAGTTGTCTTCTTAAAACCATCTTTAAGAATTATCATTGAATTAGCTTGATCAACATAGACATTATCCTTATCAACAATGTCTTTGATTTCAAAAATCTCTTGAAGGGAATGAAAATTTTCTTGAACTAAGGGTGTTTCTCTCATCTCTTTACCATTTTTATCATCCCCGACCATTCTTCCTTTTTCACTTTGAATTCTTTAGTTTCTTCATGAAATTGAAGTAATTCAAAAAAAATTCAAAGTGATGTCAAGAGATTCATTATTTGCCAATAGCAAAATCTCATCTCCCTTTTCTTTTGTTGCCTTGTGCTCTTCTTCTTTTATCATTTTCTTAGACTTAACAATTTTTTTATCCAAAATTGGGTTTGAGTTGTGAACTAATCTATTCTCTCATTGGTTTTATTCATCTAGGAAGAATTGGAATCGTCTTTTGTATATTAGAAGCAGTTCATGTAGGTTGTGATCTGGATATAGGCTGGCTTACATCTCATCAAATATAATCATGTAGTTAGTCCCTTTACAACTCTAACTAACATTGCAATTTGTTGTTTCAATCTATCAAAACAATATGGATTTTTCCTTGCCTAGCCATTTCAAGACAAGGCTTTGATACCATTTGATCTAGGACAAGCGTTACGAGCTTATGCTCTTATACCACCTAACGTAGGACAAACATAATGGACTCATGCTTTGATAACACCTAACAAAAAATAAACATGGATGAAGTTGTAATATCGTTCACAAGGATGAAAAAGTACTAATGTCGTTCAACAAGATGAAAAGGAAACAAAAAGTCTATACAAACTTTCCAAAGCAATTCTTAAAAAAATACCCAAATATAAATTGTATTGATACTTGAATTGAGGAATTTACAAAGACTTAAGCCCTTATATAAGCTAGTAATTTTCCTAACTAAAATAGAAATCTAAGATTTAATTTAATATGATTTATAAGACATAATTTAACTAGGACAAAGACTTTATCCTTAACAAAACTATTTTAACTAATACTCTAAAGACGTTTAATTTAATTAAAATTAAATTTTCTATTCCTATGAATACTTGGACTCCAAGACATAGACTTTTATTAGAGCATAAGTTTTCTAAATAAAATCAACTCTAATATAATTAAAAATATATTCCATATCATTTTATATGTCATCCTGGGCTGCGATGTCAAGTGCCATGTCATCTTTGGCTACCACTTCATGTGTCATGTTGTCCTTGTTTGACATGTCATTTGTCATGTTATCCTTGGCTACCATGCCATCCACCAATCCCACCTCTTGCCTTTTGTTTGTTTCTTTAATGTCTTCATTCATCTTTTTCACTCAACCTCCCTCTTGCCTTAGATTTTTTTTTTTTTATTCATTTTCTCTATCTAACCTCCCTCTTACATTGGATCTTTCTTTGAAAAAATTTCTCAATGTTTTATCCTTGTTTTCCTTCCATGAGTTGAATGTCTTAGTCCACCATCATTTGTGTTTATTTTACTTTTAATTCAATTTTATAAACATAATTATCTCCAATCATTATATATAGTGGATAATGAGATTATTTTACAATTCCAACCACCATTATCGTAGTCTTTCTTATATAAGACTCATAAAATTGTGTACTTCAAATTGGTGTATATAAATCACATCAACAATTTAACATTGGTAGGAGGGCCCCACCTTAAATAAAGTTTCTCTTTTTATGTCACATAATTGCAAAACAACTACTCAAATGGGCATGGAAGGTGGAATAAAAAAGCCCTAAGTGATTGCGCTTATGATGAATTTAGCTCCAATTGTAGTGTCACTCCTCCAAGGCCATATAGTCTTACCATGAAAAACTAAGCAGCTCCAACAACTTAGGTACAATCATTAACTTCTAACTTGGGTGCATGCTCGATTGTGATTATTGGTGACTCTGCCAATGTCAACTAACATATATACAATGTTACAACGACAACAACATCATTAGGGTCCTCAATCCCTCCAAAAGGATTAATTTCAACAGCATAACTAGTTTTCCACATAGTTATCACTTGCTTTTGCCACAGGTAGGAGATTTCAAATCTTTTTCAATATGTATCATGCCAAAAACTAATTGCCTTCGACCAAAGGATACCCAATGACTAGAATACACTTGGAACATACCTATGGGTGTTATAATGTAGGAATATGATTTTATTTTTGTTATATAAGTGAAGGAGTACAAAGAGATAATGGGCAAAAGGTGATGAACCAAGGGAACTTATAATAACTCTTATATAACAATTAACGGTACTCTTGGGCCAAACCGTAATAAAAATATCCTTATGTTCAATTCTTTCACATAGAATCATGCACTTATTATTATTACCTCTACTAATTATTATACACAATATATGGAATTTTCCTACTAATACCAATAGTTATTATTATCTTCTTGCACTTAGGTTAGCCTCTCATACTTTTATTTTTGCATACATAAATTGGCATATAAGACTAATTTCTTAACACATATAGCATAATAATATGATGTTGTTATATCAATATTCCCCTAATTATATATATCCAATATTATAATTAATTAAAATTTTATCATAAGATGAACTTAATTCATTGATATGTACTGTTGTCTATAATCTTTTTTGGAAAGAAAACTTATTTGCCTCGAGGATATAATGAGGTCATTATGAGAGGAGAGTTCTTGGCTTATCTCAAGAGTTGAGTATCATGTCAACAATATCAATTACAAGTAAATAAGTCATTAATTATATTAATTAATACATTAGTATATTGTAGATTATGGATGATGTCAACGAGTACTTCTTTTGGTTGGGGATGATTTGTGATGTTCATGCCATTGTCGAGAGGTGTGTCACTTGCAAAAAAGATAAGATTAAGGAAGTCATAAATGGACTTTACATGCCATTACTAGTTCTAGAGTTTCCTTGGTGGATTTGAGTGTATTTTTTGTATTGAGGTTGCCTAGAACTCATAAGAGATCAAAAAGATTATGTTATGGTGGTAGTTGATAGAATTTCAAAAATGGGACACTTTATGCCATGTCATAAGATGGGAGATGCTTTTCGTATGACAAATTTATTTTTTAACAAAGTGGTAAGGTTTCATAAAGTTCTTAACAATATAATGTTTGATCGAGATGCAACATTTTTTAGTTGCTTCAGGAAGACATAATGGAAGAAGTTGGACACACAATTGCTATTCAACATTGTTGGCCACCCTTAAAAGGATGGTCAAATAGAAGTGGTAAACGATACTCTTTCTACTTCGTTGCATTCTATTTTTTTAATTGAAGAATTAGGATGAATGCCTTGAACATGTTGAGTTTGCTTGTAACTATAGTATCATTGTGTTACTAAATTCTCATATGTTGAGGTTGTTCATGGTTTTAACCCTATTACACTTTTTGATTTGACACATATACCAATTAATAAAATGTATACATGAATAGCAAAAAGAAGGTTGGTTTGATTAAAAAGATGCATGAGTGAGTTAGAGTTAATATTTAAAGGAGAAATGCAACAAAAGTGGGGGCTATCAACAAAGGGAAAAAGCAATTCAATTTGCTCCAACGATTAAGGAGAGATTTTTTAGTAACTAGATGTATAAACTTATGTCAAGGGTTGATGGCCCATTGTAGGGGTTGGCTAAGATAAATGACAATGTGTATAAAATAGACTTATTAGAAAAACATGTCTGATACCTTTAATGTTAGAGATTTATCATTTTACTTGGAAAATGAAAATGAGTTGAATATGAGAACAAATCATTCTTAAGAGGTGTAGATTGTATGTTACAAGATGAGAATCTAATAGGGAAGGAGATTAGTGGGATGTTTGGTGAGCAAAGAAGAGTTCAACCTTTGGGAATTGAGTTTACAAAACTCAAGATAATGAATCTACTTATATGCATGGAGTTTTAAGCATTGGCTTATATGGGTACTTATTTAAGAATTATTTTTTAAGCATAGACTGATTTTTTTTATTTAATAAGAAAAGGTTTAAATTTAGTCATAGTTTAATGTTTATTTTTGTTTATCATTAGGACTTGCACAATGGTAGCATATGTTTTTATCCTTTTATTAAGACTTTGTTATACTTTTCTATTTTTATTAAGACCTTATTGTGTTTTACTATTTCTATTAGTATTTATTATAAATTTTTTTTTTTTGTTATAAGGATTTTGTTACTACACACCCTATTTAAAGGGTCTCTTCGTAGCATGACCGAAAATTTTTTGATGAATTATTTGCTTTTTTTTTTTCCAAACTCTTGTTTACGTTTCTTATCAAAGAGCTTGATAATGAACTGATTTATATCTACCTTCGATTTTAAAGCTGCGGCAACTCTGTGCGAATTTTCTTTACTTGTGATGTGTAACTTATCAATTAAAAAAAAGTTTTGGTTCTTATTATATCAGTGTGATGTGAAAGATAATATATAGATAATCTTATTATATCAATAAATTTTTTTAAGATAAAATAATATCTTTCTTTTATTGTTTTCAATGATATTTTATTTTTGATAATAAAAGAAAAACCTTATAACAATCTACAAATCGCACGTCATCACCCCACAATCACCTCAAAGTCTGAAAGGTCCCGAAAGACCTTGCCTACTGCTTCTAAAAGAAAAAGAGTTACTATATTGGTTATGTTTTCACTCAGAGTTCGCTCTAATCTGAAAGAATAGCATAAGTATACATATATATAGTTGTTTTGATCAGAATATTCTGCGCTAGCAACAATGGAGACTTTTGCTCCTAAAAAAGGAAAAAGAAATAGCCGCTTTCAACTTAAGAAGGACATATGCTATGAAGGGAATGGGGCAATCGACGAAGATCAAAGAGAGAGTTTTCCATGACGAGTTTGGAATCAAATTAAGTGGGTCGGTGTTCAGATGGAAGAGCATTAAGATGATGGTGGTGGTCATGATGATAAGAGGACCAAATATACGTATGGTCCTTTTTTTGTTATATTGATTGAACACTGAACAAAGGGGACCATACCGCAAAACCGTCCATGCCAACCTCCACCATACATTTATATATATTCGGTCAGATATTATATTAGTGCGTAGACCTGCAAATTCTATGTATATCCGTAACACATCATGTTATGCTGTTTTTTTTTCACAAGATGGACTACTTACATGAGCTTCAATCAAAGTGCAGATTGGTCGGAGTGGTCTAAACTTTCTTTACACAAGGAGAATCAGAAGATCAATGGCTGACCACCAATGTTTAAATCAAGGAATGTGCAAAATGTGTAGGAATTTCTTTCTTTCAAGTGTCTCTCGCTAAAATGTATTATGATTGTATTCTCTTTACCACTTATTTATGGTTGGTCGCTAACAAATTGTAGCCAGGAGAATTTACAGCAACTTGGGAGGAAAGCTGGGACAAGAAGCTTAATAGTGAAACAAAGAAAACATCTGTGAAGGCTATTAGCAATTGGTGAAAAGGAAAAAGATCAGTAATGTTCAACTTCCTATCCAGCTTTTATAAAATTTTTATCAGCTTGTAGTTGATGGAGTGATATTAATAAACATGGTCCCATTAGCTTTCAGTGTGATTTAAGTCACTGGGACTAAACGACCTTTAATTCCTTTATGCCTTAAAAATGAGTGATAGACAGGTTGAAAGAGTAGATACTGATTTCAATACTAGTTGTGGCTAGGAGTCTTGCCAGTATTAAATCGAATATACGCTTATTCTATTAACTAATTCAGTGCTTATTCATTAACATTTCTTGTGATATATGGAGTCCGTTTGATTCAGCTAAACTAGAGAAATTAAAGTAAATCATGGAAGATATCTTTCCACCGAGCAATAGGTCGATGGTGAGTCAATATATGATTAAGTTTCAGCATTTCTTCCGAGGCAAAAGGATTAATTCGATAAACAAAAATAAACCTGGAAGCAACTCTTTACTAAAAGTTTATTAGGCTTAATCCCAAAAGGGAAAGGAACATTTTACTTTCAACTGTTATTTATTATATAATATACAAAAATTTCTTACAAACTAATATTCACAGAACAAATGGATGAGTTTGTAAAAGACAATTAATTCAATGATATAAAATTAATAGAGATGAATGATGTGGTAATGAAAGAGTCAACCATATTATGAAGTGTAGAAGAAACATTTCTGAAAATGGTGCTGGATGCAGTTTCTCTTAGAGCAAAGATATCGGGCCAAAAACGAAAACTGGTGACAATATTGGAAAAAATCACTTTGCATCTGGTCTTCTGTAAAAGGTCTCAAATGTTTTGCTTTTAGGGTTCAAAAGATATGCAAGTCTCAATAATGTAGTGTCAAAATAACTATAAAATTACTCATGTTGAACATTTCTAAATTCTTTCGCCACTGATTTCACCTAAGCTTTTTCTAGGATTTTTTTTTTTAAATTAAAGCAGTGTGAATCCTGGAAAGGAAGGCGGAGGATTTTCTGGTCATCTGAAAACTTACTGTAAGCATCTTGTTTATGAAAGTGACATTACTCCATTCAAGACATGGCTCATCTGGATGGCCAAATATGCGGTTCTAATCAAACATTCAATGAGAGGTGACATTAATGCTGTTAATATTGCATAGATGATAAGCATGAAAATCCAAGGATCTCACAGTTCCAGATATCCAATAAAGCACAAATCACAGTAAATTGTTGGCTTTAAGTGTAGAAACAAGGGCTATGAGCCCACTTAATGATTATTTATTAGAGATAATAATAACTTAGCGTCGATAAAATTTGTCGATAAAATTTCTCATCATACTAATTCAAAATCCTATGCAAAATATAATACAATAGCAATATTAAAAAGTTATTGATGAACTGTGATATTCATTATAGCGTAAAACATATAATACTAAAGAATCGTATATAAAATGGTTTTTTAAAATAGTTCGTTTCATTATTCGAAAATTTATATCTACAATTATGATGTTAGTACTTTTAAAAGAATATTTTAATAGAATGTATATGTTTAAAGATTACAAGAAAGTGTTACAAGAAGGACTCGACTAAGGACAAGAGTCTTCGAGGAAATTGTTGGATTTTATCGGAACCTTCTCACCTAACTTATGATGAAGTATATCTAATCCTAAGCATTGAGAGTAAGCTTGTGGTTGCTCCTCTGTATTCCTTCCTCTTCGTTGTTTTCTCCATTTCTCTCAATAATTTTCTTTATTCAAAACAGGGGAGAGTGTGCTTAAAATCTTATTGGTTATATTCAAATTCAAATGTTGACTTCTTAAATGGTTAAATAAGAGATAAAATTAGAATCAAAATTGGTAAATAAATAAATTGTTTTCCATCATGAGCAAATGATATAAAAGGAATGTCAACTAACAGAAACACGTTTTCATGACAAAGGATATCTATCAACTAGATGAGACACCATTGCCACTTCCACATATGGTCTCTTCTCGAGTAAATGCTCCACAAGTAGAGAACTATCATATAATAATTGTCCTTAAGTTTGTAGTGTAACAATGACTTTGTAAACTTCATTGGTTATTATCTAGAATGAGTGTTGCACAGAGATTGCTAGATCTTTATGACAAAGACTCTTTATAGTTAGGAGAATCATTGTTATGTATGCTTTGTGCCATGCATTGGTCATGTCATTCCACATCTTTATGAAATTTGACTAGATGCAATATGTTAGTATCGTGATTATGGTAGGCACATGTCTTAAGGTTAACTCGAATGACCACAATTGGTCTTTTATTTGCCTTGATTTAGCTATAAAAAGGAAATGACTTGCATTGTATCACATATCTTAAGCATTTTTTAGTCTCTAGATATTTCAAAAAGCCTATTTTTGTCAATTGATCAAAAGACTTGTCCACACTAATTCGTAAAATGGTAAGTTGCTCACTTTCAAAAGTCCTTCTTTGCTTGCGAACTTACTTATTTTGCTAGTATTGATAGCACAATGAACACTTGTCTATGGAAAAAGAGGGAAGCTCAAAGTTTAGACTCCTCTTTAGAGGAAGATGACATGATAGATAGGTATCCTACTAGTTTTTTAGGATGATCGATAAGGGTCTTTTTAGTGGATAAGAATATGTGCTTAGCATGGGCACATATAGGCATTAAATGCCTTGATGGCTTTTTTAATGATGATATAATGGGTAGCCTCACATTGACTTCATTATGGGGAGTTCACATGTTTGTGTTTTTCATCTTCCCTTATTTTGGGTTCACAATGAAGAATCATGTGGCAAAGTTAATCTTGATTTTTGCCTAAGGGCAACTTGGGCGGGATGGAACTACTTGAAGGTTACTTCTGAGAGCTTCTTATGGTCTTCACATATTGGTGAAGCCTAAGTGTAATACTTATTGATGCATAGTAAGGTTATTTTAGTAATTTATATTAGTTATTAATTTAAATAAATAAGTTATGCATATTTTGTATTGAACATTATGATTTAAGTTAAGCACACAAGAAAATAAGAGTTGAATGATAGAATGTTTGATTGAGTGGGTGTTTGTGTGTGTGTTTAATTGAGTTTTAAGGGGTAGTTCTAATTTTTAGACTTAAGGGATAATTGATTAGTGTGAGAGGAACAATCATATAGATAGACTAGATCATGATAGAATGTTTGTTTAAAAGATTGAACAGTTATTCCATATATTAGAATTTATGATTAAGGACCTAAAATGTAAATACAATTATTCCAATTATGAACATTTGTTTCAAGGCAAAGAAGATGAACAATTATTCCAAACTTTTAAACGTTTGTTCATATGAATGATTGTTTATGTCAAATAAATAAACATTCATAATTCCTAGTTGACTTTATCATTTTAAAGATTAGATCACAGATGTGATATGATATGATCAGATTTGTACGAATGATTATATGTCACTGTGAATGGCTATTCATGAGTTCGTATATAAATAAATTGTATTGTGATTTTTTCAAAACTTTGTCAAATTATACACCCTAAGAGTTATAGTAGACCCATATGGTCTTTCCTGATATCTTACTTATTTAATGCTTTGTATGTATATTTTAGTGTCATCCTATATTGAAACAAAAAATGATATGTACACCGTTACGTTGATTAAAGAGGAATGAGCCTCCAACATGAGTTAAGTATTCATAAAACCACATGGATGATTCATAAAACTCTAGGGATGATTTGTTTTAGATTTCTAATGTGTAATATCGCCCATAACCTGATATTGTAGAATTCACGGTTGAATAATGTATATGAAAAAATTTTAAAATTATTCTTTCGCTACGCTTGCCATTATTTTAAGCCCATGAATGACTTAGATTTTGGGTGAAAAATATCTATCCACTGTCGCTTCTGCAAATAGTTACTTCTCGAATATAATTATGAAGCTAAATCATTTTTTCTAATGTGTCCTTAATACCAATCAAGAAATTTGACGATCAATAAATATTGCAAACTTATCATAATATTTATCTTCAAGCCCGGGGATATATAGTTAAGAAAGCTATAAATCGGATGCCTAAGGCTCAGTTATGCTGAACAAGAGTTACTCTTTCTTGGGAGAAGATGGTGGTGGTGATTGTGCAGAAGATGTGTTTTATTCCTGTGAAGGAGTTGGGTCAAGCTCATTAATTCGGACTTGGCAAAACCAAGCAGTCTACATCATCCCACTGACAGGTAAAATTAATTTTGAGGGTGGATCTTAATTGTTCAAATATTTTCGTATCTTTGACAGGTATCTAACATTGAAGATATATACTATCGTTCAGGGAGTTCATCAAAACGCTTCAGACAACATAACTAACATGGGTTCATTGCCTACCGAGACCTTAGTGGAGGAGCAGCAGCAACCGGACTTAGAGAATTCCAGTCGGGCAGAAAGGGCATATTGGTTGCTTAATTCACCAGACCCTCCAGGCTTATGGCATGAGCTCATAGGTTCCATAATAGAAAATTTCTTTCCTGAAAAGCTCTTTTCATCAAATTCAAATCAGCCTTGGTCTAGCCGTTCTTTTCTAGTCTTGCAAAGCCTATTTCCAATTCTTAAATGGGGAACAATTTACAACACCTCAAAGTTTAAACGTGATATGATGGCAGGCTTAACTCTTGCTAGCTTAAGTATTCCTCAGGTTGCTAATTTTGTTCGCCTTCTATGTTTGTTTCTTGAGCTCAGTAACTATATTAATGACACTATATCTGTTTCTTATGAATGTTTCAAAAATCTTTTACAGAGTATTGGTTATGCTAATTTAGCAAAACTGGATCCTCAATATGGTCTATGTAAGTAACTCAAACAACCCATGAATTTAAGAATCATTCTCCGATATGAATGTTTGACTCTTTGCTTTGGTTTGTTTTGATTTCATTAGACACAAGTGTTGTCCCCCCTCTGATTTATGCATTAATGGGGAGTTCAAGAGAGATAGCCATAGGACCAGTAGCTGTGGTTTCAATGCTCCTATCCTCCATGATTCAGCCAGTTGTAGATGTTGCTGCTGATCCAATTGCCTACAGGAAGCTTGTTTTTACTGTCACTTTCTTTGCCGGTCTCTTCCAAACTATACTTGGGTTGTTTAGGTAAGTCTTATTCTTTCTAAATGGCTTTCTTCTCTAACAAACTACTTTTACTGATACATATATTCTGCAGGTTGGGGTTTCTGGTGGATTTTCTTTCACATGCTGCCATAGTTGGATTTATGGCTGGTGCGGCCATTGTTATTGGCCTCCAGCAATTGAGGGGACTACTTGGCATCAATCATTTCACCACCAAAACTGATGTGATATCAGTTCTGGAATCTGTTTTTTCATCACTTCACAATTCAGTAAGCTCCATTGATCTCTTAGCTTTATAAAAAAAAAAAAAAAAAAAAAGTTTGATATGATCTGAGAGTGTTGAGTGGCTTTATCTTTCATTATAATAAAAGCATAACGAATAATTTAATGTCGACGAATCCCATTACCAGAAATCTCTAATGATCAAGAGGTCATTCAAGAATCTTTAATAGGTCTTAGTATAGATCTTACTCCTCATTTATTCAGTTTGGTTAGTAGGTGTGCTAGTTTATTTCTATTATTTGTTGGTTCTCACAACGTGACAATCTTGTCTCTCCCCTGTGCGTTATGGTTGGCAGTGGTATCCTCTGAATTTTGTCTTCGGTTGTTCATTTCTTATCTTCCTCCTATTTGCCAGGTTCATTGTAAGTTATTAAATTCTTCAGCTACGTTTTAATTTTCCTCAGCTAATTATGTTGTCTTTTAAGCCTTTATAAAACTGTTTTAATTTCAGGGTAGAAGAAACAAAAAGCTCTTCTGGGTTCCAGCGATTGCTCCTCTTCTAGCAGTTATATCATCCACTTTCATTGTGTATGTGACAAGAGCCGATAAGCACGGAGTAAAGATTGTAAAACACATTAAAGGGGGCCTTAACCCGAGTTCAGCCCATCAATTACAATTCCAAGGACCCCATCTCGGACAAGCTGCCAAAATTGGACTAATTTCTGCTGTTATTGCTCTGACTGTAAGTGTCCATTATCAAACTTTTTTTTCCTAATTTTTTCCATTTCGTTTTATATTTTTCCTACTGGAAATTGAAATATTAATTTCAGGAAGCCGTTGCCGTTGGCCGGTCTTTTGCTTCCATAAAAGGCTACCGCCTTGATGGGAACAAGGAAATGGTAGCTATGGGCTTCATGAACCTTGCAGGATCTTTAACTTCATGCTATGTGGCAACTGGTGAGCTCCTTTTGTTACTTGAGCCATTTCAAAACTAAGTATACAAAACAATTTACTAAGATGCCAAATGGAGGGTATTGGATTTCACATCGGAAAGTACGGGCTTTTGTATAAAGTTTATATGAATTTAAACTCTCCGATCTCAATTATTAGTTTATAAGCTGTAATTTACTTAAGATTTATATCAAAATTTTAATTTAACTGCTATTTGACATATTCTGCAGGCTCCTTTTCTCGAACTGCTGTGAACTTCAGTGCGGGGTGTCAAACAGTGGTATCAAACATAGTGATGGCCATCACTGTGCTATTTTCACTGATATTGTTCACAAAGCTCTTGTACTACACGCCTATTGCCATCCTTGCTTCAATCATTCTGTCTGCTCTTCCTGGACTAATTGACCTTCATGGAGCTTGCCATATATATAAGGTTGACAAACTAGACTTCATTGCTTGCCTTGGAGCTTTTCTTGGGGTCTTGTTTGCATCAGTGGAAGTTGGCCTTCTAGTGGCGGTAATTATAACTAAGATATTTTTACCTTCAATATTATAACTAAAAAATAATTACTTCAAAGCTAATAAGGATAGTTGTGCCAATTACTTGCTATGTTTAATTGTCAAATACAGGTGAGTATCTCATTTGCGAAGCTCTTGCTGAATTCCATTAGACCCAGCATACAACTATTAGGGAGACTTCCAAGTACGGACACCTTTTGTGAGATGAGTCAATTTCCCATGGCCATTGAAACTCCAGGCATTTTGACTATCCGCATCAACTCTGCCTTGCTTTGCTTTGCTAATGCAAACTTCATAAGAGAAAGGTGAGTATGTGTGTGCATAAGCTAGAAAAAGAAGAGCTGCAATCTTAATTTAACGCCTACCATAAATGATACTGCTATTTTTGTTCTGTAGAATAACCAAATATGTAATAGAAGAAGAGAATGAATTACAAGGTCCCACAAAGAAAACTATCCAAGCAGTAATTCTAGATATGTCCAGTAAGTTGAATTATTTTTAAGAATATAAAAATAACCCAACCCACCAGACCATTTTGGCTCCTGATTCAGTGATATCCTTACAGATGTGATGAACATCGACACTTCAGGAATTCTTGCACTGGAAGAACTGCATAAAGAATTGGCTTCAGATGGCATAGATGTGAGATCATTTTGCGCCTGAGCGTCTGAGTAATAAATTTTTGAGAATGCAAAACTAAATTATAAGTGTAAATATGTGTATATGCTTGTGGGTTTTGCAGCTAGCAGTGGCCTGTCCAAGGTGGCAAGTAATACACAAGCTGAAATTAGCCAAATTTGTCGACAGAATTGGGAAAGGGAGTATTTTCTTGAGTGTTGGTGAAGCTAATGATGCATGTGGTGGCGGCTCCAAATTTGCTGCCCTTAGCAACTGTTAGAAGGTGGATTTTGTGTAGCCTCTAAACATTTTCGTTATCAAATGTTGTGAGAAAGAGTTCCAATTCTGACTATTTAAGTAGATGTTGAGAGTGTGGTGTTGTATGTATTTTAATGGAGACATCTTTATACAAAGATTATTACTTTAAGGCCAAAGGACATTTTCCCACCCATAGTTTGAGGCGGGGACAAAGTCCCACCCGCTGAAGTTTAAAAGTCTGTTTTCCCACCCATCATCTAATTTTTTATTATTATTTTATTAAAATTACTAAATTACCCTTTTAATTTTTTTTTAATTTTTTAAATATTTTATATTTATATAAAATTCATTTTATTAATTTATAAAATTTTAATATTAAAAAATCAAAAATACCCCTGATTATATATTATTTTTAATAAAAAAAATAGGTGATGGGTGGGAAAACAGACTTTTAAACTTAAGCGGGTGAGACTTTGTCCCCGCCTTAAACTATGGGTGGGAAAATGTCCTTTGGCCTTACTTTAAAGCAAAAGTACCTTTTCTTGGGGATATTTAAGTGTTACTTTTATATCATTTTAAATTTTGAATTAGGTAGTGCCCAAAGGCTTAATTCCCACCCAAGATTTTTTGTAAAGACAATATTTATCTTTTAACTTTTTAATTTTGAACACTCACTTCTTTACTAAGGTAATGGTTAAATTTAAATATTAATAATTAAATTTTGATGATTAAAAAGATTTATTTATGATTTTAACATGTATTTTATATAATAAAATTTTATTTAAATATTAAAAATAATCATTATCATTAATGTCAACAACGGTAATCATCGATAATAAAATCTAGTAATTAAAATGACTACTTAGTTGGTAGAGGTGTTCAAATTTGTTATCTTCTATTTTAGTTGAAGTAACTAAATTTGGTTATCTTTATCAATAAATACTGTCAAAAAGGTAAAAAAATAGTCGGTATTTGTTTTACCAATCGTTTTTAGTTTTGATTGCTAGTGAAGACAACCAAATCTAACAAGCCTTGGAACTAAGTAATCGTTTTCGACTATTTGATTCTATTATCAATGGTCATTGTAGTCTATAACATTATCGATGACGATGATTATTTTTTTAATTTTTAAAAATTAAATATTTTAAAAATATTTTTATAATTTTTATTATACATAATAAAAAACTTTTATTATATTTTTTTATTTTTTTCATATAGATAGTTTAGCTATTTTATTAAAACATGAAAAGATTTGAATGAAAATAGTCATAGAGTGAGTGTTTAAATATTCAAAAGTTAGAGGTGGAAAAATTTACAGAAAACCTTGGGTGGGATAGTCTTTAGCCTTATGGAATTTAGCCATGTTTAACAAATATATCAAACTACGTCGTTTCGTTTCCCCCCAAAACCCATCCCAAGTAAATCATTCCGTAGGAAAACAAGAGGAAATCATGGCTGCCGAAGAAGACCAACTAAACGAGAAATCCCTGGGCTTTTTAGAACAATTACTTCTTTTTTCAGTATTTGTTGGATTATCTGAAAACTAGCCCCTATTTTTAAAATCTGATCACCCTTGTCTTGAATTTAGTTCACGAATCAGGTTATTAGAAAAATTATTTGGGTTTTATATGATTTTATAGATGCCTTTTGGAGTTATGTTTTCAGTTTCAGAAGATAAATTATTGGCCAAGTTGGTGTTTTGAGTATGAACTTTGTGTACGGCATGATGAATTGGAAGTTAAAATTTACGGGTATACCAATTTTCTCTATGCAGTGTTTATGATATTGAATAATCGAACTGGGTAAGCAAGGCAATAGAGAATTGAGATTGTTCATTGAGAAAACTATTGCGGCATTTCACATGCACAATATTCTGGCCAGTATTCTTTGGAAGTTGGTTGCATTAAGGTGCACTTGTTCGTTCATTTAAAATGTTTCTGTCACCTGTAAAACTGATAATCTGATCTGCTGTACAATGCATTTTTGAGATCGCTAAGCACTGAAACCAAAAGACTGAGATTAGTTGATCTGTCAGGCACAATTTCACCCAGAAAAACTTCAGAGGTTTCTGTAAACATAAACTACAGCTTGGACACATAAGATGCTGGTAGTCCAAGATCGGACAAAGTAAGGTGCACCCTTTATAGTGAATGAGATGTTGGTACCTCACTTTTGCCAGTGTAATTGTGTTTCTATTATGATTATGAGGGTGGAGCACAGCCATTTTTCTTCCATCCCAATTTAGGATTTATGTTCAGATTGTGTAAACTATTTTGAGTATCAGATGGCTATAACTTGATTGTACCTGATGATTTTTTTAAAGATTGTAGCTTTTGCTGAGAACCAACAGTTGTAGATCACAGTCCTTTGCTCATTTTTTCTTAAATCAACAAAGAGTTAGTTGGTTAAGAAAAGCAACAAATTGAATTCTATTCTTAAATCATGTTGGCCAACCCCTGTGGTTTTACCAATGCATTTATTTTAAATGAAGTATTGAAATTAAGCTTCTTCCAGTGGATAGGTCATTTTGATGTGTAGCAGACTTGACAGAGGGGGCTTCTTTGCTTTGTTTTCAGTGTTTAGGACTACTATTATGCTAGGACCTACCGTGCACAAGAAGAGAGCCAACCAAGGGATAAAACAGGCAAGCACAGGTGGAGCAATTGGTACTGTTGCAAAAAAGAGGGGGACATGTTGGGGCAAAGATGAATGGTAGAGAGCAAAAACAATATAAAGGAGACATAAGAGAGAAAGAAAAAGGAAGGAAAATTGATTGTGGACAACTAAGGGAGAAAGGGAGCAGTCTGCCAATCTGCGTGGAGGATTGCAGATTTCCTCTTTCTTTCTTTTTTTTTTCCATTTTTGCTTCGTTATTGCATGCTCTAAGAATATATAAATACTACTGACACAAAGAAAGGTAAAAATGAATTGCAGCACAAATATGCAAATTAAAAAAATCTAAAGTTTTGACATTTGTAAGAAATGAGAGTGAGAAGATCAGCTAGGTCGAGCCTTTCTGTCTTCTCTGTGTTCATGTTAAACATCATTAGTTCAAAATCTAGCATATTACATCATTCCTACAGAAAATTACTACCTCAATATTCAATAATGATACTCAAAACTACATAACCAAGCCAGATCCAGATTAATAAACTATATCGAACCATAACAGGATCAGATGACAGTTTCAGAGAGGATTCAACTAAAACCTTCCTCAAAATCATCAACAAAGTACACCATTTTTGAAATTGAAAACAGCTCTAACAGTCAAGGGTTTCACATCAGAGCGGCGCGGTTCACTCATCAGTCCTGTAAAACAAGCCAACAGAAAACACATCGAGCGACATGGTTCATAAGCAAACTTCTAGCTCAAGTTTTAATGGTAGATTTAGCAACGTAATCTCATTCTTTAAACACTTCTATCAGTAAGTGATTATAATTACCTTGAAGTTATAAGACGGCATTAAACAGCCTTAGATGGGGATCGACTGGTAGCCCGATGCCTTCAAATATTGGATCATATACCGTATTCTTAATTGGTCTGAAAATATTTACAAATTAACTGAGAGCAACTTGACAAAATAAATAAAATGAGCGTGAGTTCCATGAAATAAACCTTGAGACACCGAAAAGATTTGAAAGGTATGGGTTATTGACTTGGTTCCCTTGAGATCTTTCTTGCAAGGTGGGATCGCCCTGCATTCAATAAAACAACCAGAAATGACATCATCTTCGACGATGTTAAAATTTTAAAATTACTTGTTGAAGAAAGACTTTGAACTAATTGAGTCTCATGAATCTGCTGGAAATCGACTTTACTTGAGGCAGTGATCAAATTTTTTGATACATCAAATACAGTCAAAACACCTGACAGCCCAAATAAAAATGACGAGATAAAGTAGAAAATTATAATCGTAACACATACATATGGAAAGCTTGATGTCCTAGAGCGTTTAATGGATGTTGATGATGATGATGATGATGATTCCCCCAACTCATATCGGCTCGAAGGACGGCCGCGACGTCGTCGTCCCAGTCCCAGAGGTGGTTGCTGAACAATATTAACGAACAATAGTCATTAACAAGCAACTAGTCGCCGGGAAAGAAACTTTATTATCAAAAATTATATATATATATATATATATAGAACTAAAATGAAATATCTAGTAATACCCCATCGTGGCTACCCAAAGACAGTTCCAACTGAGAAAATGTTGCTCCAGCAGGGTTATAGCCATTAATTTCCTTTGACAATCAGATTGTATATATTTAATTGTGAATTCAAAATAAAGTTACTAAAACATATCATTTATTCTTTAGGAGATAATTTTACTCTTTGATTTGTTGGATTCAAGATTTGATTTTTCTGAGAGCTGCCAGGTATATGGTATGCCATACTTGGTCTAGCCGGTTGATTAAATAGTCCAGGGAGTTCGAAATTCTGTGACCTGCAAATAGTTAATTAAAATTAAGATAATTTTTAATTTAACAATACCTCCATTTCCATATGAATATTTTTTATTTAAAGAAAAAAGAAAGTACCCCGGAAGCACGAGAGATTGTGGCATCATGGATTGATTGCGATCATATAACTCGGAAATCCTGAATTATACAGACAAAAGAGAATGAACATGAAGATAACTAAATGATGGTAAAAAGGTGGGGAAATCATTTACGTTGGCAGCAATGAAGTGTTAGGCTGGAGTAGGAAGGAGTTAAACTGCTGTAAATTTGATGCCTCAGGTGTTAGGGCAGCTTGATTGAGCTGCTGCTGATGAAGATATTCTGGGATCCTATATAAATTCAGAAAACGAACATAAATAAACCTCGATAGCAAACAAACTTTCATTGATTTTATTCACGTGTAATTTCACAAGTAGCAAATATGATAGAAGATAGAGCAGTTACCTGAAACTCAAAGCCATTGAAGGAACGGGCATCATGTTGTTACAACGTTGTTGATCTTGTAGATTAGGTACCACTGGCATTTGATTCGATTGATATGGTAAATTTTGGCTGAAATTAAGAAAAACGCAGTCAGCCGCTTGCGTGTCCGTGTCTATATGCTTTCCTACTTCAGGGTTACCACATATACTATGAAACCATATACAAAGATGAAAATTTAAACCTTATTAGAGGAGAATATTCAGGAATCATAGAGATTTGCGACTGTGGATTAAAAGCATTCTCCGGGACTGTGATGAACTGTTGTAGCTGATTAACTGAATGTTGAGGCCTAAAATAATAGCAAAATGAATAAAATATTCATGTAGACTATAATTTGAAGTGGACTAGACAATTTAGTGCATGTTGGCATTAATTATCAAGTAAAATGTTGGATATGAGGCACCTTTTTGGCACAGAAGATGCAGATAACATGGCGTCGGCGCATTGAGAATCTAGAACATTAGGAGCAGAGAAATGATCTGTTTGGGACCTAAAAAAATTAACAAGCATAAACGTAAAATCATATGCCACTTTCATATTAGTGTAATATTACTTGTAATTTATACGTAAATGGAAATAACTTTTAGTTTGGCAAATAGTATGTCATGTACCTTGATGGAGTTAACAAAGGCGTAAAAGGAACATTCTGGTTAGAAAGCCATGAGGATAGATGTTGATTTACAGTTCCCGCTCCAGTCTGTCCATGGCAAACACATTCAACATGGTTAAAAAATAGATACACAATACAATAGGAACAAAGTCAAGAAGTGTTCATAAATGACTACTCACGGAGCTCTGAGGGAAAGAAGTTGGATAATAAGAATGTGATCGCTGATTCCGTACGAGTTGATCAGCGGACAATGTGCAAGGTAGATTGAGTGGACTCATCCCTTTTTGACTATGGAAAAAATATAGAAGATTAGACGGGAGAATTAGTACATTAATTAGTCAGAACAAGAAAGCGTCATTATGTATGCATTTAATAAAGACGTACTGTTGAAGCTCATTCTGAAGGTCATTCTCAGGGCACTGATTTAGATGTTTCAAACTCGTCTCAAGTTCCGAGTTAAATGATGGAACTACAGCCGTCTGTGGAATCAACTCCACCTGATTAAGAAAAAAAAAAAATCAAATATGGTAAGCTCATATGCCCACTGCAGTTTTCAGCAATGGATAATTAACGACCTGCAACACTGAAATGAGAAAGATACTCCTGTTACTACCGAAGAAATCGTTTAGTCTACTCGATAATGTTTTTTACTAGTATAGTATATTTAATAGATAATATGTTTTATATTTATATATAAGACTTATATGAAGGATGAAGTTATTTATACCATCGATGGAGGGTATTGGTGTGATTTGGTCACTGACAATGGAGAAAGGAGGAATGTTGGTTTCGTTCGTTGTACATTTGTACCGTTTCCAAGAGCGGGATCAGAACCGCCGAAACCTGAATCTGTTGATCCCATGAGGCTATGTATGGAATCGACGTAATTTAGTAAGGACCCGTTACTTCGAATTGATGATCCTAGCTCCACATTCTCCTAGTTATGAACAACAAAAAGATATAATTGTGACTTTGATAAAGCAAGTTAAAGAGAAAAGGGGGAAATAAGTATTTCAAGATATCATGTAATTCTTTCATTACCAAAGGAATTGAAGGATGAAAATACTGATCAATCAAAACATTAGGGTTAGGTATATGTGTTTATACTGAACAGTCAGTTGGTTTACCTTTAAAATTAAGAAACAAAAAGGAAAATGAAGAAAAAGAGTCGTTCGAAGCAACAAGGCAAGCAAATTCAGGTACAAAGCAATAGGCAATAATTCATGTAATTTTTCCTCTCTATAAACACATAGGAGAAGAGATATAAAATGTAAAGTTTTTTTCTGTTTGAGTGTGCGAAATGAGAGACATAATATAAAAAGAAGGGAAATCTAAGTCAAGTTTCATTAGAATTCAAACAGAAGAATTTTATTTTAAAAATTTGTATGTTAAAAGTAACCATGTTTATTAATTGGTTAATCACAAAATAATTTGATTTATTATTATCAAATTAGCATGTTTTGATTTTGTTAGACACCAATTGTATTTCATCGCTCTGATAGAATACAATTGCGATGTATTTTACAATAGGAAAACAATTAGAAACTAGAGGTTGTTTTCTTAAGCACAAACCTCTTCTATCTATGCACTCATGGCATGGCATACTTTCAAGGAGAAACTATTTTCTATATTTTCTATATTAGTATACTTTGGTCTGATTAATTATTTTTTATATGCAACTTAGAATATAATTAATTATTATGTAAACAATTGGCCTATATTTTCTATATTAGTATACTTTGTAGTTAAATTGTTACCATTGTTGAAACAAAGGCTAGTTGCGGTGGCGCCCCTGACAAAGGAGTATTATTAGATGAGGTGACCATCGGTGATGGGTTGGAAGCAGTAATGACCAATTGGCTTGTAGTACTATCTTGACTAATATATTCATGTCCAGAGGGTGAGACATTTGTATCGGAGTTCACCTGATCCGGTGCAGGAAGCTCTTTGTTTTGATCTATCGTAGGAGGTTGGAGTTCCGAGCTTTCCTGCGAAATATACACAAAGATTTCAACATATGTAACCAACAATATATAAAGCCATTTCACGATGTTTATATAATATGAGAAGCAAGCGCTGCAGTAAAAATAAGCAAAATGTACTGTTGTTGGATTAGAAGCTTGTGTGGTCTCTTTAAGTGGATCCGGATTGACTGGTGCTGTTAAGTTTGAAGCATTCTCAAATGAGGAATCGAAATTTTCAGTAATATCAGTATAAGATGATGTTTCGATGTTCTGCTTGCACATTGAGATCGGCGGATTGCTTCCTGATGGTGATCCTCGCCGCTCCTGCATGACGAACAAATGGATTTCTCATAATTGTTAACTATTAATTCGTTCGTGTAAACACGTATGCTATATATTAAAGAAGATCCATTTGTATCGTGGTACACTCATTACTGGTGAACTCTGCTGATAAGGATGTGACGGAGATTGGGGGCTGCCAAGTAACTGAACTTCATCATCAAAGTCGAAATCAAACATCAAAGCAGATCCTAGTTCACCAGTTGAGTCACCCTGATCCATCTGAATCAAATTAAAAACATTGTGAACAAGAAATGATTCATATCGCACAACAACAAGAAAATCTAAATGTTATGCTGCTCATCCCCTCTAAGAAAACTTGGTTGATACACAATAATGAACATGCATAAAGTAAAAATAATTAAAATGTAGCACAGGAAGACTTACAGTTAAATAACAAAATAAGAATAGCTATAATAGATAAATTTCTCATATATATACAAGAAAATTTCATAGGGTGATTCTTGATAGTGTCTGTTTTTTTTTTTCTCCAATATTTTAATTTTTAATTGTAATTACTTAATGTGGACCCATGTTGGGTCTGGCTCATACATTTGGTTAAAATGTGGATTTTTGTAGGGGAAGGATTAGATTTGTATTGTATCCAGGGTGTCTTTCCTTGTAAAAAACCATAGTCGTAAAGAAGAAAGAAGACAAAACATATTAAGTGCATTTCCTAATAATGGGTACTGCCTCGTCAGGAGAAACTCTCTCGAAAACTCCACTGACCTAGCTACAGATTTCTCTGGAGGCTGGACTCTAAATCTTTCAAATAACAAGATTGAACTATAAATCCCACCATAAAATGCTTATTGAATGGGAGCTATGATGAAACTAATTTTTCGAGTAGAGCTATCATTCCTTTTTTTTCAAGAAAGTATCAGCCTCGTAGAGAAGACAGGGTTAAAGGTAAGGAAGAAGTAAACATACGCCAACAATGGAAAAAGACCAGAAACTTTCATAAATATATAGAAGATAGTCGCTGAGTAATTTTGGCGTAATTCAACAGTAAATCTCTAGCAAAATGCTTACAAGCAAGCAGGATCAGACCCTGAACAGATATTATATATATATATATATATATATATATATATATATATATATATATATATATGTATATATACACACAGAAGTGGTAACAGAAGTCAGAAGTTGAAAAACTTATGGTCATTTGTGTGTGTGTGTGTGTGTGTGTATCAAAGAATTGCATAACTGAATCAAAAGAAATAAATTAAGAAAAAGAAAAATTATTCCATGCACTTTAATTATCCTGCATTATGAGTGAAATTGGTGAAAGGTGGAAAATAAATAAAAAGGTTAGAGCAATTACAGTTAATGAAGTTGTAGAGAAGGGAGTGCTAGGAATTGAGAAGTGAGCAGATAGGGAGAAGGATAAAAAATAAAAATATGTCAGGATGGTAATGCTGATATTACCACTGGAAGAAAATGAAAGATCAAAGAGTATAAACTCTCATTGAAACCATGGAGGCTTATTTATAGCAAAAATTGTAATATGTGTCGCATTGTTGAAGGGAACATAATTTGTCAATATATAAATGGGTTTTTTAGGGAACATAGGAAGATTTCCACTGTTGTTGTGAAATGATAAGCGCCCAAATTTTTCGTCTATGCACAACAATAACGTTCGCCTACTTAAATTTAATAATCAGTCTTTGTTGTCTTGCCATCATTTCTTCCAAGAAAGGTAATCAAATTACTCTAGTAAGTCCAAGGTCACGAGTCAATAGAAATTTGTTTTTCACTATGCAATCTTATAGATATTTAAAAAATTGTGGCAATAACATGTACATAACAATATACTTATAATCTCTTAAGCACCATTATAGTTATGTGTAAAGGAATATACAAGTTAACTAAGTTCCATATATAATTTGGATGCAAGAATGATCAGAGAAAGAGTCAAAGAGTAGAAAGTGAGAGGGAAGAGGATTTAATATAATTGGGTTGACAGTTTAGATATGTTGAAGTCCCTTGGCAAGCTTTGACACGTAATGCCTCCTGCGGTGGCTTGTTTTCATAAAACACAGTCATGCAATCAAACTTACACTTTCATTCCATATAAGACATTCAAAATTTCAGATTCCCACTACCGGTTACTATAAGCTTTTAAAGTTGGTCAATGGTAATTCTAAAACCAGGGGCTGTTCCAAGGTAAGATATATCTCTTCTATAGTAGTTTTCTTTTTGTCTGTTTTTCAGAATTAGTGAATAAGAATAAATATTATCCACATAATAAATTTATTTATTAAAAATTACTTTATATTTCTCCTTCCTACGAATATTTACTCTAAATTTTATTTACGTGATTATTTGGTGTATTGACTTGATTTTATAAATTTGAAATGTGTTACTTAATCATGCATGATTGAAATCAAGCATGTGTGATGGGGTGAAATGATACTGTACAGTTAGCAAAATGATAGGGGTTCATTGTTATTTTAGTATGATAAGCCTTAAATGGAAATGTACCATATGGGGCCCTAATTAAAAATTTACCATAAGGGGACTCATTGAAATTTTACCATGAAAGGGTAAATGGATATTTTATATAGGGGTAATTGATACTTTTCATTATACTAGTCAAATATGCAGTGTGTTGGTAATTTTTAGTTAAATGAAAATTTTTCAAACAGTTAGTTTTTTTTTTTTTTCCAAATTCTCTATAATTTCTTAAATAATTGATTGATATGTCTAATTTTGTTATTGTTTTAGTTTGATATAAAGGAAAATAAATGAGGACAAAAGATAACACAATGAGCAAACACGACTTATTAAATTAATTTCATTAATGAGTAAACATCTTCATATTAATTGTGAGCAAAACCATTATATTGATAAATATGAAACCAAAAAACACTAATAATAAAATGTCTATTAACATCATAGATGATAATAACATTGATTGTTCTATCAATTTTTCTCGATTTTTGAGACAACTCAATCTTACTTATGTGATAATTATCTTAATATTAAGAAATATGTTTTTTAAAACAATTAATAATGATATTCAATAAATGTATAACAATACATAAGAAGGTGGTTGTACATAAACAAGAATAATCTATAAGAATTCTAATCAGTTTCAACTTCTACATCATCTTGTGCTTCAAGAAAAGATATTGATGAGTTTCTCACAAAACGTTGAATTATGTCGAGCATGTTTTTGTTATTGTTGATAATATGTCTTACATACAAATGTTAACAATTATTGTTACATCTTGGATGTGATTAAGACGTTATTGTTGAATCATGTTAACCAATTGTATTAACTACAAATGATTATTATAGATACTCGAGGATCTTACCTTGAGGAAGTGAATGTAAGAGATGGTTGATCAAAGCTTTTAACCATTATTAATAACCAAGTACTATATTTATTACCTTTTCTATATTTCATTCACTTATATGTTGCACATATTGCATATTGTTACATATTTATATAGCTTAACTTTTTGATAGCCATTGGAAGATATGCAACAAAGAGCATGTGGATTGTCATTCAATTCTAATGGATATCAACTACTCTTAACTACTTACGATGTCTAAGCAATGTTAGGTAAGAGTCAACATATCCAAAGTGTAATCTAATTCTTAATTTCAAATTGGTAATAATTTACTATCATCCCTAAACCCTAATTAAGATTATCTACATCCCTCTATATGCTTCACATATATCTAAAGCAAAATATCACACACCCCTCTGCCTTCATCGTCTCCCAATATGTGTGATTGCAAATTGACCATGAATCATGCATACTAAAAAAATTATATGAACACCCATTTTCATGTCTCATATCACTAAAAATTTATTCTAACCAAATTCAATCACTAATAAAACAAGAAAATCACAATTAACTCTAGCTATTTCACGCGGAAGCACAAAAACTGAAAACCAAACAACTCAAATATCTATGGAATCTCAAATTTCTTTGCACAAACAAATATATATCAACATTCTAAACAATAAATGATGAAAATGAATGATTTATTAACCTTTTTCCTCTATTTTTTAGCAAGATTAATAGATGAAAAAGTCAAAAATATTTGTAGAAATCTGGTATGTACAGAAAAGTTGGATATACAGATTAAGTATATGAGGTTTTAAATGTTGAAAATGATTCTAAGGCACATTTATATATGGGGTAATTTCATCCAACCCTAATGCATGTGTTGATATTCGTATAACTCCCAAGGATTTGTGAATTTTGTTTACACTCCCTAATTGAGTCATTTTAATTAACTAACCGTCATCTAATGCCTCACAATTGAGTAATAAATCAATTATGTAAAGGTGACTCTCTTGAATCTATTCATATACAAAAGTGGGGATGTCTAAACTCTTAAAAAAGGTAAAACATAGAACATTAATTTCTGTAGGTGTAGTGTCAAAGGTGAGAATCTTTGTCATTTTTACATTTTTTAAGTTCATATTTAAGGATATATAGAATATTCTTGAGGGTTTTCTTATAATAAACGGTGTGTTTTTGGTGTTTTTAGTCAACACTTTATCATTTCGTAACCTTTGAATGTTTGGCTTTTTTTAGTGAGCACATGTTAGTTTCATAAATTTAATCTTAACTCCATTTTTTTAGCAGGCTATTAGATTGTTCTGTTTAATTTTGAAAGAAATAATGTTCTTACTAAAATCTGTCATCCATGTTAAAAGGATAATTTATTTATTGGAGGTTAAATTAATAAAATTGGAGATAAAAATAAAGGTTAAAAAAATAAAAACACTTCAGAGATCGGGTCCAATTACCGGCGAAAATTTACTACGACAGAATCAAACTCAGAGTGCTTACATTAAAAAAAAAAAAAAACTATTCTTGGTAATGCATATTTAATTTTTAAACTTCCAATGGTGTAAATAAGAAATTACACTATTATACTCTGTGCAATGCAATAAATGTTTAACTCGTTTCATTGAATAATTATGTAATTTCCTTAAGAAATAACACAAATATCTGCAATGCAATATGATGAATGTTTTTATCTGAAGTTTAACTGGGTTGGCCTATCATTGCCCATTAACTCGTGGGATTTTGTTCCTGCACCTTCATTGTCAGTTTGTACAGGGTGGCTATTCATTGGGATATCGACCTGCTCACCTGGCACAAGCTCTGTTGTCTCTATTCCCATCATCCCATGCTGCTGCGCTCACCATATAATGGACCTAACCGAACCCATTAATTAGCAGAATTCTCATCTCATATCGTCTCATGCATGCAGAGTCTACAAATAAAGGTTAAAATTATTAACCTGAATTTGAGGGTACAAGGTCGGTGATACAGGAGAGGAACGGAGTTCTGTTGAAACATCAGCGTGAGTCCGTGTGTGATAATTTTCGGAACTTCGATTGGTGATTTGACATTCTTCTATGTCAGTTGAACCTGTGTTCAAGCTATTTCCTTGCAACAATGGATCATACATTTCTCTGACAACATAACCAATCGTTTCAATGAGGAGGCTCCCACAAAATTTAAGAGAAAGAGGAAACTTATCTTATTATAACATACTAGAGAAACAATGAGACACTCGTGCTAATATGAAAAAGGAATTATCTTAACACAAACAGATAAAATATTTATCATATTAACATATTAAGAAGAAAAACTTTGTCTTTTTATAAATAAAGTATGGAACAAATATGGTAGTGTAATGTTACCTGAGTTGATTTAAAGGAGCAGATGTGTCGAATATTTGGGCTTGGTTGTGACCACCATCAGGCAACCAGCCTACAACGTCATTCTCGAAAGAGGTTGGCATTGCTTCTTGTTGTTGACATTGCTGCTGTCAATATGCCACAACATAATTTATAACAAAACATACTGAACTTGCGAGTTCACATTTTCATATTACAAGTTGTTTTAGTGAATAAAATTACCTGCATACTAGATGGGTCGTAAGAAGATAGATGGTTACTCATTAGATAATCCTGAAACACCGAAGGACTTAAAAATTGAGAAAGCGACATTAATCTTTGCAGGGGGAGAAAATTTGTTCATTAATACCTTTCTTTGCACATCATGTGTCAAAGTGTCAACAAGATTTTTCTCGCAGGATTCAATATCTTTCATGGATGTTAGCCTTAAAGAGTCAGGTTCATATATCCTGCTTTCATACAGAGATAATTAGTAAAAGCTTGAGTTATACCATAAAAGACAAAAATATTTATTCATTATAAAGAAACCTTATCTGGTTCTCGGCCATTTGAAGTTGTTGCTGTAACCTGCCAAGTTCTTGCTGGAGTTCCTGTTAAAAAGACTATTTATCAAAAGATTTTGGAAACAAAAAGAGAGAAAGAGACTCTGCTCAAAACAGATTTTAATGTTATTTTTATTTTAAATTTATTTTACCTCAGTGTCATTATTGATAGCTGCAGGAACTTTTTTACAGCATCAGAGAGGATCGAGAAACAAATGAAAAATCAAAACCAATTCATCAGAAAGGACTTGAATACAACATCTTTAATAGGGACAGAGACAGAAACAAACTTGGTTAGTTGAAGAGCAATGTCATTTTCACTCCTCAGTTGCCGCAGGGCTCTTAGCAGATACTGCATGAATTCAACCCAACATTAATTTTATGAACATGGATTTCAATTTTTTACTGAAATGACTGTTCTTGTTTTCGCTTTTTTCTTTTTAAATTTTTTTTATTTGTTAGATGATACTTAACGGAAACCAGAAGTTCGTAAAAATAAAGGGAAAGGCTGTCTTACCTCTTTGCTTTGAATATCACTGAAAAAAAAAAGAACAAAAATATTTACCAAATAAAGATTTATTATCAGAAATAACGAAGTAAATGCACTTGATTTTTCTCAAGAGCATACAGGGCTTAAGAGCGTACGGGTGTCTGCCTTGGTCAGGAAAAATCAAAGCACTGCAACAGAGCGTTTAGCAAAGATTTATTCAATTAACAAGAAAGTTAAAATTGATTTAGAAAAAAATATTTAATGAGCATACTGTTCTCTTTCTTGATCGAGGAGATTAACATAGCGAGAAAACACATCCTCGATCCTGGAATTCAAAATAATAAAAATTTAGCAATATATATATATATAGAGAGAGAGAGAGAGAGAGAAGAGGGATGGTCTGCTTGCAAGCTATTGAACCAAGGCAATATTCACGGAGTAATTAAGTTTACTAATTAATGATTATATGAGTAATATGAGATTTTACTGGTAATTTTACTAGCAATCAAGTAACATGAGATGACTCACAAGTTTGCAGGAAACTACGAATGGTCATCCATAAGGGCTATTCTTTCTCCTTCTATAAACAAGGGCAGGAAAGTTGTTTCAATTCCAGTCAAAAGATCCTAATACCTAGCTCCAGAGATTATCTTTTAACCAGTTCCATCAAGATTAACAAAAGCAAAACTTAAAACAAAATTACGAGCAACTTAACTAGAAGAAATTTGTACAGACGAAAAATTTAGTAATATCGTTTTTACCACATTAAGAAGGAAAGTATTTGTATATGTAAAAATCCCCTAAAACCAATAACGTGATGAATAGTTTGATATATATCTTATGCATTATATTAAAAATTATTGATTTACAGAAATGTAAAAAACAAATTGATGAAGAGGAACTGAAAATGGCACCTTCTTTTGCCGGAAAACTGACTGAGGCGACCAGAAGGAGAGAACATGATAAGAGCGATATCAATGTCACAAAGGATGGAAAGTTCATAAGCCTTCTTAATGAGTCCATTTCTACGTTTTGAGAACGTAACTTGCCGATTTGTATTGTTTTCTATTCTCTTAATCTCCAATTTAACACGACCCATCTAGATGATCAGCTAGTTGGCACCTATGTGATCTGTCTATGCACACCAAAAAAAGAAAGATATAATTTTGATAGAAACTTTTTAAGTTGGAAACAAAGAGCTTTGGATTTTCTTATTTTCAGAAGAAGAAAAAGCGATAGCGTTGCTATATGTATGTGTAAACAATGCATGACCCTGGAAGAAGGGTTGTTAAGCATTGGAGATGGAGAGAAATATGGTTATAAATGGAGGACAGTGGGGAGATTGAAAGGCTTTGGCTTTGAGAAGTGGGCATTCGATTCAATGGTTCATAACCTAGCTTGCCTGTTGGTGAACCTTGTACGTTCGGTTCCATTATTTTATGTGCGCCACTGCCATTGGAATCCCCAAAATCAAACATAAATAACAATATGGAGGCCAAAAACCTTCGTCCCGCTCAATATTTGTTGAAATGATAATTTATTAAGTTTAAAAAAATTAAATTATTATTTATTTATTGAATATATTTTATTATTTTTTATCAAATCATGAAAAAGACAAAAATACTATCAAATTAAATAATATTTTATTATATATATTTCACTTCAATTTATATTATATTAAATGTCCTGCATATTAGATTAAGTTAGGATAAATTGTATTTTGATCAAGATTTGGATAAGTATTGCTCATGCACAATCATATAAGAAACATGTTTGGTCGTGCATATTCATATATATTCGTATAAAACAGTGATAGACAACTATCAAAGATATTTATCCATTAATAATATTCTATGACTATTATGAAATTTGAATATATACAAAACGTGTATAATTGTGTATTCACTTATTATGTCTGTATGTCATAAATATCAAAGCGCATGACCATACATGTGACACACATAGTCATGCATCAATTTTTTTATAAATACACAACTTTCATCTTTATTTTTAACTTTTGCTCTCTCTTTCTAGTGTCATATTAAATCCTTTGCTCATGCATACACCTTACTAGCATATACGTGGTGTTTTGAACCTCCAAAACTTCATGGTTCATGTGGATTACTATAAGTGTTGCCCTAGAAAGAGTAGGATAGCATTCATAGCACACAAATCTCTCGTCACATAAAGAGTTGGAAGAGTTTTATAATAAGTATGTAACGATCAAATACTTTATATAAATTGTGTATTTCGTTTTCTCTTCTTTTTGGGGGACCGATCTCATATTACATTCGCAACTCCATTACCTTTACTATCACTTTTATTTTTCTTCCCATGTGCATTTTTATGAGAAAAGGTTGCTAAGGGAGCACTTTCAATCTCCTCTTGTTTCAATCTCTCTTCGTCTTGCATACATTGAGTAGTGAGTTCATTTAGACTATTTTTCCTTTTTAGTAGTGTAATTGATCTTAAAATGGCTAAATTATACAGGTAAACAGATCAAGACTAGCTGCACAAAAATGTCATCAGAAATATCCAACTTTTGTGCCTTTAGTCTAATCACAAGATTAGTCATTTCCATAATGCACTCCCTTACATTTCTTTTGCCTTTATACCACATTGAAACAAGGTTGCCATGAAGCGTACTTGTTTTTACCTTTCATGATCCAATAAATTGATTTGCAATTTGGCTTAGGAAGTTCTTAGAAATTTTTTCCACAAACATTGCTTCCCTAATAGAATCAAGAATAGGGTGTCCTATTATCATGAGACTCTCATGTAGTTTGAACACTCTCAATTTTCATAAATTATCTTTTTATATAGTTATATTGTATTCAGTGAAGAGAAGTGATTGTTTAACTTATACCACATAGTCTGGATTTATACACCCAAGCATAATGTATCTATATTCTTTCCATTTTACAAAGTTGGCGTCATTAAGCACTAGAATGTTATTCAAATTGACATATATAAAAGAAGCATTTATTGAAAATATGTAACTACAACAAGGAGGGTTTTTAACGGTTTTTTTTTTCCCTTTAAAGGAGTTTTTAAATACCACCAACATTTATACCGATATTTGTTTAAACATTGTTATAATATGTATTGGTATAATATTTTTTTACATGTATAGCAAACGTCAATACATGCCAAAAAAACACAGCTAAAGGACGAACTTTTGTTAATATTTTTTTTATTTTTATTAATGTTTATAAGCATCGAAACAACCCCTTTTTCTACCAAAAATATTTTTTGACATTATTTGCGCTAAAACTCAGACGTTTGTAATTATTTTACCAATGTTTCTTTATTTTTACTAGCATTTTTTAATATCTTTTACTGGCGATTGTTCATTACTTTTACCACTATTTACTACTTTTATTAAAAATTTTTTTGTCACCTTGGTCAGTTTTTTTATTTTTTTACTGGCATTTTCTAATTACTATTACTAACATTTTTTTGTTTTTATTGGTGTTTTTTTTTTTCAATTTTTTTTGTTTTTTGCTTTTATCAACATTTTTTAGTACTTTTACCATATATTTTAAATTATCATTTATATTAATTAAATATTTCTTAAAATTGATTATTTCTTGTATAAATTGAAAAACCTTTTAATCCTTATATAAGTTCAAATATAACTCAATAATTTGTATATATTATTAAAAAATAAATATTCAACAAAGTACTTACATGTATAAAAGTACCAATAAATGTTTAATATAGTTATACAATATTCAAAAGAATTAACATAAAGCTCAAAACGGCTAATATCAGAACTTGTACTAAATCGTAGAAAAGCTTGGTGGAAAAATAAAACAAAATTCTTACATTCTTATCTGAAAAAATAAGGATACAAAAATAATGAAGCAAAATTCTTGTTTCATTAATCAAATTACAATTAAATAAAAAAAGAAACCATTGCATTCTCATTAATCAGCCAACATAAAAAATAAATCCAATTCTTTTGTTACTAAACACTTATATAACAAATACAATAATTAGCTAATATCAACAATTCATATGATACTTAAACTCAAACCTAATAGAACAAATACAAAATCATCTAACATAAAAAATTATTCTAATTCATTTATTACTCAAAACTCATATTAAGTTCAATAAACACCAACACAATTATTCCAATTCATTTTTAAACACGCGTCAATGAACACAAGGAAAGTAATTAGGCATTTAGGGGCATTGCAAATGTTATTTGAATTCATCTTTAAACATGAAAATTCTCACAAAATTTATGTAAGACTGTCTAGTTAGAAAATTATTCAATATAAATATATAGTCAATCTCCAATGTCAAACATCTTGAAATTTTAGCATATTGGATTGATAACTTCAAAAACTCTAAAATTAAAGTCAATAATCCAATGCTCATCTTTAATCCACATGTTAACCATTTCAATATTTATATATATAAAAGATATGTTATCGTTAATTTAGAATCTTAATTTCTAAATTTACAAGGGAAGGTGCAATTTTGATAACTATAAGCAATTAAGCTCAATTATGGAGAAGATAATTATTAAGAAGATGTAGTTTGTGGCAGTAATAGCACAATTCAAACCACTCCTGAATTTATGCTACATTAAAGTCATGGTATATCCATGCTACCTGGCAGAAGTTGACTAGAATGTTATGCAGCAACACTAATTTCATGAAAGTGAAACACCTATATTAATTAGAAATACAACCTCTTCTGAATCAAAGTCACTATTTTACTGAATTTCTAGATCATATGGCAAACTGAATCAATTCATTAAAACTAGGGAACTGAAATAGGAAATATGAGCTTATCATCAAAAGACATACGAGGCTAAACACGTTATTCATCTAGTAAGAAAGGGGGAATAAGCTTGTATTCACAGAATAATAACTACCAAATGAAAAGATCAAATTAATAATGACTGCTATCAGCAAAAGAAACTAGCTTCTGTATGAAGTCATAGCACCAAGGAGAGCAAAAGGGCACACAAGCATGTGATAGTTAATAACCTGACAGATCAAACAAGTTTATATTTAAGAGACCGTTAGAATCCTTGAGCAGTTCTACATTTGCATAAAATCTATTATGTGAAAGTAGATGTTTCTGATATTGAAATGATATTGCATTTAGGTATCTTATAATGCAAAAGATATGCATACAAATAAATGCCAAACTTAATAAGGCTTGCAACAAATGTGGCTAGAACAAAAAATAACAAGTTCAAATTCTGAGCTAAATTACTTAACAAATTAGACATATAAAATCTTCATCTTAAAATTAAATTGAATAGAAGTGTATGAGATTGGCACAGTAGTCTTAAGTAATTTAATGCAAAGACTTCACAATTAGAAAATACGAAAAATAGTAATGATTTTCATCTTGTTAATAAGAAAGCATAATGCCCAAAAATAATCAAATAGAAGAATAGACGATTTGCACACAAACCAACCCTCCTAAACACTTCAATAATGCACCCCTCGCTCTTTATTTCTCACTTCATCCACATAACTTTAGGACCCGAATAAACAGTATCCTTATTCAGCTAGCAATAGCAATACCCAAATAAACATTATCACAGAGAAAGCAAGCAATGGCAACCAAAGAAAAGAATGATATATAAAATATTTAGTTGTACTCAATCAAACTGTAATGTTACAGATATATCACTTAACACTTCAATTTTAATCAGCCCCTTCATCGGCTAAATTTCTTAAATTTACTAAGCCAAAATAATATCAAATAACCTAAATTAAAAACGAATATTTCTCCAACGAAATGACAAAAGACAACAATGAGGTAACTAAGAATATCTATAATTAGCACAAAATGAAAGAAATTTATTAAAAATGAAATGGGAAGTTTGAAGATCGTAAACGAAGCATCACAACTAAACCAAAAACTAAACTTGCTTCAACCAAAAACCAAGAAATTTAGTTTTTGGACAAAAATATCAATTGTAAATGATACACTTAAATTTGAAGTAAATCAATTCTAATAATGAACACTTTTACCAATAATAAGTCTTTCTTTGGGCTGACTTTTGCATCCATGAATAATATGAAAATTTATTAAAATATGTATGTAAAAACCCATCCTTTTTTGGATGAATTATTACTTTTATAGTTTTAGAAATAAATTATGTAATTCATTATTTTATAATACTCATCCGAATCAAAATAAATTTTTATAATAACTATCACTTAGACAATATAATATTTTAATTTATATTGAAATAAAGAATATGAATTATAAAATATTATATATAAATAAATAAAAATACATATTATTTTATAGGGTACGATAGATCATTTGAATCTTTATAACTCAAATCTAAAAATAACCAATTTAAGTGACTCCATTTGGTAAAATCTTAATCCAAATACAATTGTAAAAGAGCCCAAACCAAATAGCCCTATGAAAAATAACCAACTTAATTGTCCTTGTTCTGCTTAAAAGGGTGTGGGTCCGATTTAAATCTCTTGAAAAAAATAGCTAATGTCCCACATAAATATTATTTTTCATCACCATAGAAACAATTATTAAAAATAACAATAATGTTACAGATCCCAAGAAAAGAGAAAAAAATGTTTGTCTCAAATTAGGCATTTCTCTGTTCGGTATCGGCCAACAAAAGGTGTAATCCGAAAAATTAGGAGTCATATTGATTGCGTATGACCTAACAAAAACTAAAGTAATTAAAATATATAATACAAAATGAATTAAAAATAATACAAAATAATCAATCCGCAGCCCGAATCCAATCAACAAAAACAAAAGCAAAAATGAATAATACAAAATTGAAGCCTCTTGAATTTGACTGCTAACCCTATAAATAAATTCAAACTGAATTAAATTTAAGTTTGATCAATTCAAATTTTGATTTAATTAATAAGAAATCAAACCTAAATTTAAATATGAGTTCAACAAATTTGATAATATGAATTTAAATTAAAACAAGATTTTTTATACAAATCGTTAACAAAGTTTTTAACAAGTCTCTTAATGAATTTTTATATATAAATCACTAAAATAATGTATTAATTAAAGTAACATCATTTCAATCAATTTATATCAATTTTTTTAAGATTTGTGAATCAAATTAATTTTAGCCTAAAACTCAAACTCAAATTTGAGTTCAAAACCAAATAAACTCGATTTAAATCTAATCGTAACTCATTGTATCCAAATATATATTTTATCTGTAGTTTTTCACCTTTAATTCTATGGATTTCCATTCACGTCACTCGTACACAATACTAGAACTAAAAATGTAAAGAATCCTTTCAGAGTCAATCCCAATAAAATGCTTAAGATATAAACAATTTTTAATAAATTATATATATATATTAAGATAGGACAAAAAAATTTTATTTATTAAAATTTTAATAGTGAGATATATTTGAATTATCTAACCAATATTTTATATAAAACATTCAATAAAAAATATGTGCAGAGCATATTTGAATCCATAATAGCATAATATAATATGATTGATCGTCTTTCATATTTAGATTCATTTGTAAAAAAAACTTATCGATATTACTAATAACGGGATATTAAGTAACCATGCAAAATTAAAATAAGTTTGGTATAAAGATCTCAACTTATTTATACTGTATTTATTATATGTGTTAAAACCCAATAACTTCATTAAACTATATATGCTCACTATAAAACCAGTTTAACTATGTTATCCAAAATTGTCGGTTATATAAGTCAATAATATATAGGTTTAATATAAGAAATAAATATTTCTACCACCCATGTTATGCTAATTATTCAACTGAGTTACCAGATTATTATATTACTTACATATTTCATGGCAAGTTTCAAGTCCAATGTCTTCAGTCCTTCTGGTCTTCGTGCTTCCAAAGACAAACCCACCGACGAAGATAATGTTTAATATCTTTATTGGGATCTTCAAACAGATAACCATAACAAACGGTAAACAGATAGTTCTCTACCCACACACGCTACCAAGCCCGGATATTTCTCCCTTTCCTAATTTTACTGGTCAAAGGATGTCACATAAAAATTACAAAATTTAAATCTAAATATTTTTATTATTTGTATTGTTTTCGTTCAATTTATTGAATATAAATTTATATAATCTGATGCAACCCCAGAAACAATACTCCAATACGCAAACACAAATCATCTCCTTTTATTAAATTCAATTTAATCCAATGATAATAAATATGGTTTCCAAAATTAATGCACTCAATTACAATTCTTTAATACTTTCTTCCTGGGATTTTTTTGTTTCATAGCAATCTAAATCTATATTGATTTGACAATATTAGTCCCTAAGTTGTAGAAGAGATTATTAAAGGTTTGACTGCTTGACTTCTAAAATAAATCCATGTGAACATCCTTTGGACAGAATCAAAACGTTTTAAAGTAATAACATATTGTTTCAGCCGATAGTGAAGGGCCAAAACGTTGGTGTAAGAGCTGGTTGTGCAATTAGTCAAATGGTCGGTTCTAGGATTCCTTTATTCTTGGTGAGAATTTCCAGTGCTAGGAGATTAATATATATATATATAGTTGTCTTTGACTAAATTGACGGTGTTTAGAATTACCAACTCCATTTCTTTCCAAACAAGGAATCATTTGAAAATTATTCAATGAGTCATCTTACATATACAGATGATATAGATGAAATACACTAATTTTTTGTATTGAATGATGTGTTTTTGTTTTTATTAGAAGTTGATTTTATTATTAATAAATCATTAAATATAATATTAATAATAATTCACTAAGAGCAAACAAAAAACAAACAAAAAAAACTAGTACATTTCATCTGTAAACGTAATATCATTCATTATCCATAACATATGGAACAGAATATTCCGACTACAGGGTTACTTTACAGTTTACGTAAAAGAAACCCATTACTTTAACTGATTCTAAAGATTCAATTCCACAAAATCACGGAGTCTGTAAGTCCATCAAGTTGGTTACCTTTCTCTTACGATATATTTATAATGGATTCAAATTCCCAGCGAGCTCTATTAGTATTGAAATGTATTTATATTCATTAACATGTATTTTGTAAGACTGTTATTAAGATTTCCAATTCCATTGGAGATACCGCCCGTCTGGGAATACTTACTTGTGCTTTGCAGATGATCTGATGTTTTTTTCATCATACAAATGTTTCGTCGGTTAGAGTTCACTCTTATATTAAGTGAGTACGCCTTATAACTATTACATTTGCTGTATAACAAATATTGATCGTCCAGAATAATTGATTACTTATGCCGATTCCCATGATCTCCATCACAAATTTGTCTTTACAAAAAAAAAAAAAAAAAAAAAGAGTAAAGGACTCTTAATTTTATTTAAAAATAAATTGATATTAGATTATCAGAAGATTTAGTTCAAAATGTATTATATTTTATCAAAAGCACCAACGTAACTTTTACGGATTACCGTGTAGGATGATAAACTGAATGAAAAGAGAGAGCCTGCTATAGCCCAAGGTTGCATCTATACGTAAAGATATAATTGTTTTCATGCAAAAGTACAAACATTGCTTATAGAAATTAGTCTAATAATTAATCAGTGGCTGGTTGTCTCAGGGCAACCACCCAGACTGTTTAATCAAATTGGCCCTTCATACACGTCCATGTCCACCCCAAAATTCATTTAAAAAAAGAAATTATAATTGCTCATTGTACCAAACTATTTGCTTACAATTACTAGAGATTTTATTTATTCTTGGGTGCAAATACATGTGTAAATTTATTGTATATTCACATGACTGAACAAGCATTAGGGTTTTCATCGCTGAACATGGTGGTGTAATTGTCGTCCACTATGGTTTCGGTGATGGTGGCTGTGGCTGGAATGGCCCTGACGTGATTTGCTGGTGCCTTCTTGTCATAAGCCTGAGAAACGTAAGGATTTGCCACCAGATTGTAGGGTACGTAAGGCCACATCTCCACTTTCTTCTTCGTTGACTTAGCAGCTTCCAACACTTTCTTCGGCTCAACGTATCCGGTTACAGTCGCTTTCTGTTGTTTCAAGTCCACATCCACGGATTTCGCTCCTGCAATTCAGAAAATTATTGTTAATTTCAAACAAATGAATGAATGATATAACATTAAGGATATAGAAATATTAATAATGAAGACAAATATATATTTACCTTTTACCGAAGAGAGAACACTCTTGACCTTCCGTGCACAGCCTTCGCAATCCATCCTGATTTTAAGCGCAACTGTCTGTGTTTGCTTCATCTTCTTCTTCCTTTTTACACTGCTTAGTAAATCAGAAAGGTATTCCAAAGTGCCTTCAACTCCCATTTTTTGGTCACTTAAAAGCAGTTTTGGATGATTATTTAAGAGTGCTGGATATATAGAACTTGAAGATTGAAACAAAACCAGAGAAGCTCCTTTAATAACTTCTTTTTGTTACAACTACGTATCAACGAAATGCAAGAGAGAAGCGTAAAGAGTAGTGAGAAATTAACGTTGATGAGTGGAAGATGGACACTGAATGCTATTGGTGTTGAAGGAAGGCTTCTAGTATGGATAATTTATAGTGTCAGAACAGACAGGTTTTCAGTTAATAATAAATTTAAAAAATTAGGGAAAATCTAAGGAGATTCTATCTAGAAACAGTAACAATTAAAATAAACTAAAAAGGAACATAAAAGTGTGGGGTTCTCCTAGAAACTTCCTTGAGACCTTTGTGGATTCTCTTGTTAACTTCTTTAGAGAACAAACACAAAAAGTAAAACCCTTTAAAGGGCTGTGTCTGCTTTATCTCTTCATTGTAGAAATGTTGTTATATAACCAGAGTTGGTGCATGCATGAGCCTTACAAACCATTAAACCTCCCAAATATTCGATTTTTGTGTGTCATTAAATCAGACGGAGTTCAATTCTTTAGGGACACGAAACCTGAAAAAGGAAACCAAAAGACACCAGACCTTGCACACCCAGTCGTGCTCGCGGAAAGACACCCAGTCAAAAGTTGAATACTGAAAATTATTATCATTAATATTATTAATATTATTATTATGTATTATTTGTTCAACAATACAGTACGTTTTCGGATTTTGACGGCATCAGCAACGCCACGAGTCGGAAGAAATAGATGGAACGTGGCAAAGAATGGGCGGTGCGACTGTAGAAAAAAAAAAAGGAGAAAAAGAACAAACTAAGTAAAGCTACAAATGGACTTGTGACAACGAGTTGTAAATTTCTAAAAGTATATTCTGATACCGATGCGATATATATCTGTAGGCTTAATGCCTAAGAAATTTCTAACTCATTATCATTGCGACATGAGAAAAATTCCCGATTCATAAAACAACCAAAAATCCTTCCATAAATCATGGACTTGCCACGTAATTAATCAACATTAATTTAGGCTTTTATGAGACTGAAACACTTGTCACTATTTCTTTTAATTTTATAATGTTCATGGCCGTCGTTCAAGGAAAGAGATACTCATTTGTTAGCAATAAAAAAACATTTAGTTTTGCGATAAGATGGTCGAGGAGCCCCACAAACGACGCCACGAAGCGAAAATGCAATCATGATCACGTCCGCGTATCCTAATTCTTACCCATAATGCAACTAATCCTTTGTTTGCTTATGGTTACTTTTTGGTGCCTCGTAATCTTCTTATTCATTAATGTTAAAAAGGTCAGACTTCATATTCATAAGGGTAATTTAAACCCGAATCGATTTAAGGCATAAGTCTAAGATTTATGTGTAAAATCCAAAAAAAAAAAAATCTTACATTAAATTCGTTTAATATATTTATATTATTAAAAATATATTAAAATAATTATTATCTAAAATGACAAATATTCTTGAATTGCCGATAGTTTAAACTACTAACAAATTAAAGAAAGCAGAAAGCACTAAAAGAGCCCACCAGCTTTATCGCTTTACACCCTAGTTTACCTCGCAAAGACAACATAAATATGCAAGCAAAAGCATATTAAACCCACTCAATTAAACATTCCAAATCACAACATAACTCTTCCTACCCACCTCAATCAAATACAACCTAATCAAAAAGTGAACACTCCATCGGCTGAGAGAGTTATGATAAGAATACACAGGATTTACAAAATAAAATGATAAAAAGAGTTAATCAGATGGTTGGAACAAACACATTAACAGTATCAATAAACTCATCTGATAGAACAGAGAATGAAGTTGCAGGATTGACGGTGCTGAGGACTTCGATGAACCCCTTTTCCCAGTGGCAGGAGAAACTGTGCTGCCGTTACTGGTGCTCTGTTGCTCATTGGTCGGCAACGGATTTGGAGCTCCATCAGGTGGTGGCACAAGATGTACATGTGTCCTGTTATTCATATCTTCACCTGTTGAAACAAAAATGCTATCAAATTAAGACCCCCATACAATGAAAACAGCTGGGTATCAATAATTTAAATGGAGATATTAAAAATAGTTTCAATTTTTAAACCACAAACACAAAAGACAAGGTTGGGTCAGGGACAGAGATTGTTAAGAAACAATGCTGTCATTATAAGAGAACAGTAACATAAATTTAAGCCTAACTCTCATTTCCAAACCTTACGAAGACTGCGAATCCACTATCCGTTCACTACAAACAGATCTTGACAAAAAAGCTACATAGTATTGCACACCGAGGTTAATGATATAATCACTAAGCATAATTAAAGGTAGATTAAATGCTTAGAATAGAAGAGCTACCAAGTATTGCAAAGCCAAGTTAACTTTCTTCAAAAGAATTTCTTTTCTACAGTATTTCAAAAATACTAGCACATTTTTCTTCCCATAATTTCAAAGAATAAACAGCAAACACAACTAGACTGATATAAAATAATAGCTTATTTTAACATTAACTTTGTTTAACTTCTATGTGAACTAAGCATTAATCGTAGAGAATAGATACATTTCATTTATTAAAGCAAGAATGTCACCTGATTAAAATAACTTTATATGAGCACCTTAGCAACAGAGATACCAAATAAAATCCAAAGCAATGATAAGATTAATAATAATTTGGAAGGAAAATGTCACCTAAGGTAACAATTTGGATCACTTCTTTGATCTATTAATGCTTGATGTGAACTCGTGATCATTTTAAAAAAAGGTAAAAAAGACCTCTTATAACTAAAAGAATGCGGTACATAAATATTGCTGAATTCTTACTTGAAGACCCTTAGATTTTTATTTTTTACATTTGTGTCAAAGATTGCAAAGCTAATTTTTTAATAATGTCTGCCAACTCTTAGGACAGTATTCATGCTAAGAAGAAAAAAACTGAATCACTTACAATTGGAATTTGACCAACCCAACTTCAAATTTTCCCTATCAAAGACCATGCGATGGCCCATCATGAAGTTTTCTGCAGGACATGAGTGTCATAAAATATGAAGAGAAACAAAGAGAACGAAGATAGACAAGTCAAAGGGGAAATCAAAGACTGCAATGGTGTACTCACGTCCAATAATCCCAAAGTCTCCATCTGCAGGCATTACAGTTAAACAGAATACATTGAATCCCTGCACAACATCCAGACAACTAATTATCCAACATGAATAGTTTTTCATCAACTTAAAAGAGGAACAATCACAAGAAAATATGGAAAAGGAAAACCTGGATGATATCTATGTCCATATATATAAGAAATATGGGTGATATCAACTATATATACTTAAAATTGTACACAACAATCTTAAAGATTGTACAAGTCAACTTCTGACCAATGAAAAATACATGTGAACCAGAACATGAAATCCAAACACTAAATCTACCTCTTTTTTAGGCCATATCTCTTTGAAATTTTATTTGGCCCATAAGTTTAGACTCAAATGTAGTAAAGTTAAGCCAGCAGGATCAGCTACCTGATTTTCAGGAAAGAAATATATGTGATTTTGGACTAAAAAGCTTTGGTTTGTAGTAAATATGAGCCTCATGTTGGGAATGCTATGCAACTCCTTCAAACTGTTTCACATAAACAGCTGACAATGAGTTCTGCAGAAATAAGAAAAAGGGGTTTTCTAAACTCTTTCGTATTTAAAATCCAACCTGGCATTGTAGCAGTTCTTCCAGGAATTTCCTTGAAGATAAATTCTTTTAGCAGTCACAAGTTTGTCAAACTGCAATAAAGACATAACCAACTTTGGGCCACAACATTTTAACACATATATAAAGTAAAATCAGGACAATTGAAGCACCTTCGAAACAACTTTATCATATACATCGGTTGGAAGAAATGTGAACGATGAACCACTGTCAACCAATGCTTCAAATCCAGAATGATGAAGACAAGAATTTCCAACACAGTAAGACTCCACCTCAACAAAATAGGTGTCACTGAAACAATTAAGAGACAAATTCAAGATCAGTCACCAAACATATGAAAGCAACCAAAAGAACTCCAATCAGCGAGTAGAAGTGTTGTAGATTTTTAGTTCTACCTCCCTAGAGAGGGCAAAAGAAATATGACCAGCAAAATATACATAGATGGCATACTATTTTTCTCCTATGGGCAAGAATGGAGTAGACTGTTGAGAGGCAGGCCCTTGATCTCCAAAGAAAATTCTTCCTGAATCATTCTCATCAAAACAAATTGAGAAAGAATTCAGAATTAATCCTGCCTTTGCAAGCAAAGTTGGCACCGAAATATCTCCAAGTCCCAACCCCATTAGTCCATCCGGAGCTGCTCCATCCAAATAACTGCCAGTTTGCTTCCTACCACAGCTGATGGAATGAAACATGTACCAGAAAGAATCATAAGTTTAAGCACATACATATTTGGTTGATGAACATTAATGGAAAAACCACATAAACACACCCTATAATGACTGATGCTTGCACTGGGCTTTGGGATGCATGTTCGCTAACTGAAGCTAAGTGTAATACATCTTCGACCAGATATCCAGAACTGGAGGTATCTTCAGAAGCATATTCAGCAATGTAAGGGCAGGGGTCCTTCAAGCTTTTGCAGTTTGTGCGGGACTTGCATAATTGATTACCGCACGAGAGGTTTTTGCTGCTGCTGGAAGTTGTTGGATCATACTCACCTAGATCTCTTTCCTGCACAATGGATGCCCCAAATACAAGGGAGCACCTGCCAATCAATCATTGGAATTAAAATGATAAATCTGTCACCAATTCCTAGCCAAAGCACTGTTTAATGCTTCGACATTTAAAGTCCTTTCAACATGTTTTAGCGATACCAAATTTTAAAATGAAAGAAATGCAATGCATGGAAATTACTTTATAAGAGCGGCAGAGTACTAAGGGGATGCCCATCAACATTTACCTTCAGATTTTCTCCTGATTTAACAATGAACGCCACTAGTAGCACTTGAAGATTCAATTGATATTACTTTCACAAAGATAACTTATCATTCCATTTCAATTTCAATTTCAATTTCAATTCATATATATTTTATATGAAGTAAAATTTGGCAGTAGCCAGGAATAAGAGAATGAAACGTACAAAGAAGAATAAATACTTCAAAACAAAAAGAAAAATGCCCTACCAAAGAAGTATAGTAACTGGCAGACAACGGAGCGCATTGTATACATTGACATGGGACCCATAACACATTACTTCCAGCATCCAATGCAACTAGAAACGAAACGTTTGGTGTGCCTATATCAATCCACGTGTAATGCAACCTGAATTATCAAATCAGACGCACAAAAAACACAGATTTGATTAATAAGGCAATACATCGATTATATATTTTTTATTTATTAATAGTTGACAAAAAAAAATCTTTCATTTTCTCAGGAACCAAACAAAGAGTAACGAGTTTCACTGACCAATAAAACTGATTTCCGAAGTACAGAGTTTGGCTTCCTTGAGAGGGAAACAGCAATTGATACTGCGACTTGTTACTACTTTGTAAATCCACTCTCATTTTCTGCAGTTTCAAGTCGTTACGCAAGAGCAAGTCCATAAACTCCACACTTTTCTTCTTAGGCCACATATCAGTAACGGACGCGTCACCACCTCTCGAAATCCAAATCTCTTTCGCTTCGTCGGAAAATCGGTGAATCAGCTTCGAAGAAAACGTGACAGCGGCCGATCCATCGAACGACAAGTAGCTAAACAAAGAGACTAGCAACATCACGAGACGATTGGCCATTTTGGGTGCAGAGAGCGAGAGAGAGAGAGAGAGAGAGAGAGAGCAATGTATGTTCTGGGAGATTTTATTGAGCTTGAGTGCTAACGTGCGCACAGGGGAGGGGGGGATGCGTAGTGTGCACTAGCCAAGGCCAATAATGCGGCTGGAGTCTTTGTTGAAAGCGCATCACGTGAAAACCTAGTAGTAGGCTACGGGGTTGCTTTTGCTAAACGGCAAGTAATGATCGTTTGGGCCAATGAGAGTTGAAAGTTTAAATTTAGAGGAATGCTTAATGATGTTGTTTAATATTACTGTTAATCGAGAATTAACGACACGTGATGGAGCGCTTTTTTTAATGGGCCTTTAATTTTTTGGTTTTTGGAGGGAAAGAGAATTAAATAAAGCCAAACAGATGGTGGTTTTGTCAGATCATTCTAGTCGGGAATGAAAGGGACAGGTTACCATCATCAATCATTTACCATAAATTAAATTAATACTTGGTATTTTCAGATTTATCAACAAATTCTTTAATGATAATCTTGTTTTGAAGCAAGAAGTGACACTTTTTTTTTTTTACTGTTAATTTTTTCTTCCAAATTTCTACCCTTTACCCTATTTCTTTTAAATCTTTCCATTTTTAAGTGTAATAAATCAATTTTCTTTTTCCTAAATTTGACATAATCAACCTGTTTATCTTTTCGTCTTTTGATAAACTCACAATTATTATATCAGATAAATCAAAAGTCTGATTTTAATATACTGTTAAAGAGATTTAAAAACAAACATTTAGTGTACGTATGTTATATGTGTTCTTCGACATAGATATGATTTTTTTTTTGTACAAAACATATGGTTTAATTAAAAAAAATCTAATTTTAGAGATGGGTTTTTTTAAGTTGTCCAAAACAATGGTTTTATACTAGTTTTGTCAATTTTTTATGTTAAAAGTTGTATTATGTGTGCTCCAATTGTGACAAATTACTTATTTCTCATGTATATATGTGTGTATTATACTTTAGTATACACTGTATGACAGTACATTTTATACATGAGTAGCCTGAAGTTTTAAAGCATATATTTCAGTATTTTTAATTTACTATCATAATAAATTATATTTATAGCTTTCTTTTAAAAAAAATTGTAATTCAGCAGCAGCAACAGTTTTTTACTATATAGATTTCCGTCGCAGGTATATTTTATTTATTATCTAAGTATATTTCCGCAACGCACAGTGACTTGAGGAGGGGGTCACTACAAAATGACAAGACACACGGTCGTGCCCTAGACGCACAGTTGTGTGTATAGTGAAAATCTCAATTTCCACTCTCTTTCACGTCATATATAGAATATTCTCTCAGAATATCCATGTACAAGTCATAAAAGGCTTCTAAAAGACTCTTTTACCCTTGAACCCTCTCAAAACTCTTTCCTATTAAGGAAATTTCTCTTTTACCCTGGATTTATAATCTAAAATAACAATTCTACCCTTAAATTATTATATCATGGACGTGAATGAGCTCGATAAAACTTTTAGATTGTCAATCGTCTTGTATATCCAAAACAACAAAAAAAAAATTTAAAGGTTTTACTCACACGATTAATGTATTCAATAATAATTAAATAAGTTATTTTTAACTTCAACACAAAATTGTAATCAAAACACTTACCTGCAAAGCCAAAGGGAAGCCCATAATTGAATATTAACCAATGAGCCTTGTTTCTTTTTTGGATTTGATAATGTTGTTGATCGGTCTTCGAGAGTCATTCATCAATTTGAATGTCAACTCTCACACCTAAACTCCCTAAGGATAAATATTAAATATTTCCAAGTCATCAATTAAATATAATACTTTTATTCTATTTTGTTGTTAGTCTCCTATAAGTTATAATAAAGATAGTATAGTAAAACTATCTTCACTGAATCTTCATTGTCGCATTGCCATTTTTTCTTCTCCCATATGTGATGTAAGTCTTCGCATGTAATGGATGACAAACCCTGAAAATATATGCTTGTGATGCTTGAACCTTAAACATTGTGTAAATACGATCATATATCACGCCTACATTTGAACCTTAAAGCCCATGATAAATTGCAAACTTATATAAGTTGTAATGCACATCAATCTCATTCATCCTAAACCATAACTCCTTATTGAAGCTTCCCTTCACTATCACCCCTCAATATCATCAAGTGCACCAAACTCTAATAAATTTGTTGTCTCATAATGACAATAAGTGTCCAAAAACATATCTCCCTAAACATTATTTGCTATTTCTTTGACAAATTTCTCCTAATCTCTCTTATCGCATCATATACTTTTCTAGAAGATAGTTGTGCCTTAAAGTGATGCACTTCCTTGAACTTCAAAAGCCCTATTGGGCTATTGTCGTGCTTTACCTTTTTCCTTTTAATCTTAGTTGAAATATATTGTTACAAATTTTTTATCAAAAAAATAACATGATAAACCCTTAAAAAAAGAAAAATAATTAAAATAACGTAATTTTAAAAATTTAGAAAAATACCCTCATCCCCAACTCTACCAACCACAAGAACTTTACATTTTGGTGACGAACTTCATGTGGTGACATCTTGTAAGACATCCCAGAAGGGTATTACTGTTCACTGCTTAATAAAAAAATAATAATTAAATAAAGAAAATATGGTCAATAATACCCGACCGAAATGTTTAACTGAACTAACATATCACAACGGAAGACTTGTAGTACAATGTATACATACATATATACATGCCCAATTAAAACATGATTATATTAAAATATTCGCGGAAAAAACATATATATGTGCATACAACAAACTGAAGTAAACTGGATCCCAGATAGCAGCAGACTCCTCCTCCCAGCTCCCAACAACCTACCTGCAAGAGAAAGGAAAGTAGGGAGTGAGTGATAAAATCACTCAGTAAGCACTTCATATCCTCAGACCCTAAACCAACCCTTCTCGAAGGATTGCCACCTCAACACAACTGAACAGGCTCAACTGAAAACCACTCTGACGGTCTCATCTTCATGGATCGGATACTACCTCATACTGGGTCGTAAAATACGTATATGAGTATACGTAAACAACCTAGAGTGAAGAGTAATCCGAAAAGGTCAAACTTGACGCACCGAAACTCTGACTGAAAGCGTAAACTGAACTGTTCTGATCTGATCTGTACTGTTACTGCTGTTCGTGTCTTTTACACGTAATTCATGTTCTGTTCGTTTACAGTTTCTTACTGTCTTATCATTCTCTGAATGATATGCACTATGTCATATAATCATGACATGATATGATAACATACTGAAATCATAACTAGGCCTGGGCCTGTATACTGAAAATAGTTTTCTGAAAACTGTTCATGAAAACTGCTGTTGGATCCTGGGATCCCATATCTGAAAATCTCATAATAGCTTTATCTGAAAGCTATACTGAAAACTATGTACCCTGGGGTACCATGATATGCTGAAAACTGTGCTGCGCAGACTGATGAAATACAGGGATTCGGCACCTTGGCCATGTGAGTTTCCTCTGCAAACACGTGCCACAAACTGTATGGCCCACGTGATGCCATCAGGCCTCGGCTTGGAACATAACTGATCTGAGCGCCTCGCGTTATAAAACTCATCTGATCCTCGGACCAGGAAACCTAAGCTTCTAACTGAGCAACCCGACACAATGCCAATACATAGGGCTAGTAATGAGTATATAACTCCTGGTGACACGGGTGCTGAAACTCACAAGTGCCCCCTCGTATTCACCTCTGAAAACTATGTTTTTCAACTGAAAACATGAATTCGAATCCTCGGATCCGCTTCTGAAAACACTGTATGGCATGTCATGCTATGCATATGCATATGATGCATCATGTATCTTATTTGAGCTCAATTTACTGTTTTCTATCCATTGGATAGGGTTTACTGTGCACATTTTCTCAATTAAAGCTTAATTCTCAAATTCTGCCTGACGTACGGGCGTGCGTGATCGCGTGTACGGGCGTAAGTGAACGTGCACGGGACCGTGACCAACTCGTGCATAAGGTCGTGCAAGGTTCTGGAATTTCAAGCAATTTCTCACATTTCACTGAGTGCACGGGCGTACATAAGCTGTGTACGGGTGTGACCCTGCAAATTCATGCACGGGCACTTGAACACGGCTGTGACCATTGAGAATACGCAGAGTGCACGGGCGTGACCCTCGGGTGCACGGGCGTGCGTCCTGCTCTGCACCTCCATGACCACTCGGAATCAACCTGATTCCGATCGAAAACGCATACCAAACGTAAAACAAGCATATATCACATGCTAAACACTTCCAATAAGCATATATACACTTCCAGCAACTTCAAAACACCAGCAAATCATCCAACCCAATCTCAAAACCCATAATCTCACACATAACATGTGAATAAGCATAAATCATACACATAATCATCTCAAATCATCATCAACACTCAAGGAGCACATCACAAGCATGCTGGAACATATCTCATGCATAAAACAAGTATCAAGCCGAATCAAAATACAAGGGAAAGAGGAAAGAAGCACCTACCTTTGGACATCTTTTTCTCTCAAGAAGATCACAAGATCAAGCTGAATGGAAGATCAAGCTGAATGGAAGCTGCTCTCCACTTCTAGGGCGAATATCCTCTGAAATCAAAGCCAAACTTTGGGTGAAAAATGAGTTTGGAAACGGATAAGATCAACTTAAACTCAAGACAGCTGGAACTTATCGCATGCACGGGCGTACACCTCTCATGTACGGTCGTACATGGCAGAAAAATTACAAAAATGCCATTTTCCCGCGCTCGCATGCAAATCCACCCAAACGGATCCATGCACACACTCCAAACTCAAGAAAAACCTCACAAATCACCCCAAAAGCTCTCACAACCCTAGAAAACTCAGAAATCTCAAACTGACCCCGAATCTGGGATGTTACAATCTCCCCCTCTTATAAGAATTCTGTCCTCGGAATTACCTGAAAAGCTCGAGAAAACGATCTCTGATCTCAGATTCTAGTTCCCACGTGGACTCTTCCACACTCTGATTCCTCCACAGAACTCTGACCAAAGGAATCTCTTTATTTCTTAGCACTTTAACTCTTCTGTCTATTATCTGAACTGGCATCTCTGGATAACTCAGATCTTCTGCCAATTCCAACTCTGGAAGCTCTAGCACATGAGAAGGATCTCTGATGTACTTCCTCAGCTGAGATACATGAAAGACATCATGGAATCTGTCCATACTGGTCGGCAACGCTAGCCTGTAGGCAACTGGGCCAACTCTCTCCAGGATCTCATAAGGTCCGATGAACCTTGGGGCCAACGTGCCCTTCTTGCCAAATCTCAACACATGACGGTAAGGAGCAACCTTTAGGAACACGTAGTTCCCAACCTCAAACTCTAACTCCTTACGTCTCACGTCTGCATAATTCTTTTGGCGATCCTGGGCCTGTTTCATTCTCTGCCTGATTACCCTGATCTGCTCAATCATCTACTGAGTCATCTCTGGACCCACTGCTGCTGATACTGAGTCTCTCTCTCCAATATCATCCCAATGCAAGGGAAATCTGTACTTTCTACCATAAAGTGCCTCAAATGGAGCCATCTGAATGGTTGACTGGTAACTATTATTATATGTGAACTCCATCAATGGTAACAAGTCAACCCAACTCGTCTGGAAGTCTAAGCAACAAGCTCTGAGCATATCTTCCAGAATCTGGTTCACCCTCTCTGTCTGACCATCTGACTGAGGATGATAAGCTGAACTGAAGTGCAATCGAGTCCCAAGTGTTCTCTGTAAACTCTTCCAGAAAGCTGACAAGAATCTGGAGTCACGATCTGACACAATCACTCTGGGAACTCCATGTAGTCTGACTATCTCCCTGACATACAACCGACCCAACTGATCAGTCAACATGCCATCTCTAACTGGAAGAAAATGAGCAGATTTACTCAATCTGTCAACGATGACCCAAATACCAGTGAATCTCTCTCTGACTCTGGGTAATCCAGATATGAAATCCATGGAAATGCTCTCCCATTTCCACTCAGGCACACTCAACGGCTGCAACAACCCTGATGGTCTCTGATGCTCGGCCTTAACCTGCTGGCATACCAAACATCTGGCTACAAAATCAGCTATATCTCTCTTCATGCCTGACCACCAGAAGTTCCTCTTCAGATCTTGGTGCATCTTGGTACTACCCAGATGTGTCGAATACGCTAAACTATGGGCCTCTGACTGTAGCATCCCAGGTTAGAAAAGCCCTTAGGGGTAGAGTTTTGGGGTTAGAAATAGAATTCAGGAATAGATTGGGAGTTTATCAGAATTCAGGGGTGAGTTGGTAATTTTCCAGAGCAGTGTGGCCTTCGTATGATGCCTTTAGGGAGGTTTTAATCATGCGAAGCGCGGGAAATGGATTTCATCCATTTTCCCAGGTGCACTCCCGTGCGCCAAGCCTGCACGCCCGTGCAGGTGGGATTAAAGAAAGAGAGAGACGGGAGATTTTCATTTTCTCACCCATTTCAGTCAGCTTTCTTCTCCTTTTCAGCAGCTTCCAGCCCTAGGAGAGAAGTCCAGCTTCCAGCAGCTCCCAATCCAGCCAGAGATCAGAGAGAATAGCTTGAGTTTAAGCTTCCAGCAGCCATGTCGAGAGGTAAGTGTTTCTTACTCTCTCCTTCAGTTTTCCAGCTTGTTTGATGTGGATGGAAATGTGAGTTTCCATTCCTAGCTTGAGATGCTATGCTTGTATGTATGTATGATGATGAGATGATGATTATATGTTGATTGCCATGCTTATTTTCCACCTAGAACCATGCATGCTTTGCTGTGTGTGTGTAGTGTGAGAAAACTTGATGTGTTAATGGTGGAATCAGTAGCAGTGGATGGATGTTGAGATTGATGATTGATATATGTTATTAGAAGTGCCATATATGCATATTTCCAGTTAATTTCAGTTTGGTTGAGAATCAGTTGGTTTCCAGTGCGTTTCAGATGAGCCATGTCTGAGCAGAACAAGACACACGACCGTGTGCCCGCAAGAGCACGCCCGTGTGCCCTTGTTTCTGCAAGGACACGGCCGTGTGCACGAAGTGCACACGGGCAGAAAACGCAGGGACACGACCGTGTGTCCTGAGGGACACGGCCGTGTGTCCCATTTATTGCATGAAATGGCCAGAATTCCAGAAGCACACACGCCCAGACGACCGACCGACACACGGTCCCGTGTGCTGGGGCACACGCCCGTGTGCCTTTGCTTGCACGGCCGTGTGTGTGTGCTACACGACCGTGTGCTTTCCTTGCACGGTCGTGTGTCAGCCAGTTTCTTCCAGAAATTCAGAAATTGATTTATTAAAGATTTGGTAATCCATCCAAAGGCAATCAGACATCAGATAATTCAGATTTCAGTTAAGAATAGAAGCATATGCATTCAGAGCATAGCATATAGTCTGAATGAGGATCCAGGGAATCCGAATTCAATAGTTTTCAGCAGTCAGAACCCAATCTATGGGTTTCAGTTTTGGGGTGAACTCGAGGGGGCATCTGTGGGACCCAGCTTTCTGACACCAGTCAGTCAGCTCAGCAGTATATCAGCAGATCAGTTTCAGTTTTCTAGCCAATAGCTAGAATTTTCAGCCCACTTGGCCAGGATGCCGAATCCCTGTGTTCATCAGCCTGATCAGTACAGCAGGTACCTTCGGGTACATTCAGTTAGATGCTCAGATACATGCATCATCAGTCATTTTCATATTCCAGCTCAGCATGTCATTTCATATATTCATATTGACATGCATTAATCAGAAATCAGTAACCAGATAACAGAATAATCAGATAACAGCAGTAATCAGATAAATCAGATTCAGTGCCAGCAAGCAATTAGATGCATGAATAGGGCCGATCAGGTATGCATGCCCTTGTTTGCTGCTTGCGTGGGTTGAGGGAAGTAAGGAATGCTTACTGGGTGATCTTTATCACTCATCCCTTTCCTTCTTCCTTCCTTTTCAGGTCAGTTTGCTGCTGGCGAGGAGCGGGTGGATTGAGGCTGGCGAGGAGGACCCCACACACACTCTCCAGTTTGTATTTTATTTTCAGTTGGACCTGTGAGGTCTTGTACTTGTACGTTTTGCAAATGTATATGTACTCAGATGTAAAACAGTTGTACAGAGCAGTTATATATATATATATATAATAAAGCCATTTGGGCTCATTGTATATTTCAGTTTCAGCTTCCGCTTGCAGTGTAAATTAGATCAGCAGTAGTATAGTATTTTGCTTTTCGTAGGATTCCCGTCTCGGGTACCCAAGTTCCAGTTTATTGAATAAAAGATCAGTTTCTTTCAGCAGCAGGGGTGCTCGGGGCGGCGGGTCCTACATTGTTGGTATCAGAGCGTTTCTCTGTGCCATTTTCAGTAGAGATTGAGTTGTAAGTGTGTGGTGTTGCTTTCTCTCCTTCGCAGCCATCATCCAGACCCTCCTCACAGCACCAGTCAGGTATTTCTTTTCCAGCTTTTGCTATGTTTGAGTTTCTAACCCCCTTTGCTTGCGATGCTATAGATAGAGAAGCCTATGTTCCTAGATACATAGATGAAGCCAGTAGTAGTCCCCCTGTCCGTCCCATGAGTGTCAGTGAGGGGCGGCGATCTCAGAGTTCCTCCCATGTGCCAATCAGACCAGATCAGCTCAGAGAGATGATTGGGGATGTTGTCAGAGAGAGTTTACAGCAAGCTGGTGTGGGAAATGTGCCAGAGCCAGCCAACATTAACCCCCCTCAGTATTCAGCTTATCAGTTTCCAGCACAGCCACAGTTTCAACCACAGTATCGGCCACAATTTCAGTCTCAGTTTCAGTTTCAGCCTCAGCCAGAATATCAGCGACAGTATTACCCTCAGCCTCAGCCTCAGTATTACTCAGTGCCTCAGGCAGTCAGAGAGGCTTATCCGTTTCAGCCTCAGCCTGTCAGAGAAGGATATCAGTATCCAGCAGAGTACAGAGAGCACAGTCAGGCTACTAGTACAGAGACAGTGGGTACAAGTTCATCAGGTAGACTTCATCCAATCTACCATCTGCTAGGACCGTATCAGCCAGTAAAGTTTAGTGGGTCCAGGGATCCTGCAGTGGCAGAAGAGTGGATAGAGTCATTGGAGAGTAGCATGGGTCTCTTCACGTTATCAGAGAAAGAGAAGGTCAGATTTGCGACATTCCATCTCCGAGGCGATGCCAAGGTGTGGTGGGGCCTAGCTAGGGCTACCATCCCTGAGCAGCAGATGACCTGGGCAGAATTCAGACGGCTATTTGATGCCGAGTACCGGGGCTCAGAGTTGATATATTCAAAGGCCCAAGAGTTCATTGAATTGGTTCAGGGGCCTAGTTCAGTACAGGAGTACGCCACAAGGTTCAATGCCTTGGCGAGATTTGTCCCTAGTTTGGCGGGGACCGAGTTGGGCCGAGTTCAGAAGTTCGTCCATGGCCTGTATCCAGCAATATCCAGGGATATCCTGACCAGACCGTACCCTCCCCAGCTGTTCAGTGATGCTTTGGAGAGAGCCCTCAGATCAGAGGCCAGTCTTCAGAAAATGGGCGCCATGAGCCGAGTAGCCGAGAGGGCAGATGAGAGAGATAAGGGCAAGAGGCCACTGTCAGCTAAGAGATCAGCCAGAGGTGTTCAGAGACAGAGGACTGCACCACAGTTTTCCCTGCCACGATGTTCTCAGTGTGGCAGACGTCATTCAGGAGAGTGCCTCGCAGGCCAGATAGTGTGCTACATGTGCCGTCAGCCAGGGCATATGATGGCAGATTGCCCAGCCAGAGGTGGAGCTGGTGTTGGGCCCAGCAGAGGTAGTGGTGGTCAGTTCAGAGGCAGAGGTGGTCCACCCAGAGGCGGACTCAGAGCAGAGAGAGGTGGAGCAGATGCTCTCAGAGGTGGTGCCGGAGCACATGGAGGTGGTGCTAGCACTTCAGGTGGAGGCGGCGGCAGAGCCAGAGTTTATGCTGTCCGCCAGGAGCAGGCAGATGCCATACCCCATGCAGTTACTGGTCAGATTCTCTATCTTGGTACTCCTTTATTTATACTGGTTGATTGCAGGGCCACACACAGTTTCATTTCCAGGGGAGTGGTAGAGAGATTAGGGATTGACCCTAGTGTGGCGGATAGGAGTATCCTAGTAGAGATGCCAGATGGGAGTTTTGTGGTGAGTGACAGAGTCCTCCTAGATCAGCAGATAGAGATCATGAGTAGGCAGATGAGTATCAGTCTGATTCTGCTGGAGTTAGCAGACTTCGATATGATCTTGGGGATGGATTTCTTGGGGAATTATGATGCAGAGATAGATTGTGGAAGAAAGAAGGTTAGATTCCATATAGGCCCTGATTGCTTCGTTTTTGGTGAGGGCATAGTAGATAGCATGATGATCTCGTGCATCCAGGCGAGCAGATTGATGAGGTAGGGTTGTGTAGGGTACTTGGCCAATGTAGTATCCAACAGTTCAGTAGGGCCAAGTATCGATAAGGTGCCCGTGGTCAGAGGTTTCAGAGATGTCTTCCCAGACGAGTTACCAGGGTTACCTCCAGATCGGGAGTTGGAGTTCAGTGTCGAGCTTCTCCCTGGTGCAGCTCCTATCTCCAAGGCTCCGTACCGGATGGCTCCAGCTGAGCTCCAAGAGTTGAAGAAGCAGTTGCAGGAGCTGGTGGATAAGAAATTTATCCGACCGAGCTGTTCACCGTGGGGAGCTCCGATTTTATTTGTAAAGAAGAAGGATGAGTCAATGCGGATGTGTATTGACTACAGGGAGCTGAACAGAGTAACGGTGAAGAACAAGTATCCCCTGTCGAGAATCGACGACCTCTTCGATCAGTTGAGAGGCGCAGCAGTTTTCTCCAAGATAGATTTGAGATCTGGCTATTATCAAGTCAGAGTAGCAGAGAGAGATGTCCCCAAGACAGCATTCAGGACTCGTTATGGGCATTACGAATTTGTGGTCATGCCATTTGGGTTGACCAATGCCCCAGCCATCTTCATGGACTTGATGAACCGGATTTTTCTTGATTGTCTCGACCGGTTCGTGGTGGTATTCATAGATGACATTCTGGTTTATTCCAGAAGTGTAGCAGAGCACGAGGAGCATTTGAGATTCGTGCTTCAGAGGCTGAGAGATCAGCATTTGTTCGCCAAGTTCTCCAAGTGTGAGTTCTGGCTCGACCGAGTGGCATTCTTAGGCCACGTGGTGTCAGCAGAGGGTATTTCAGTGGACCCCAGCAAAGTAGAAGCAATTCTGAGTTGGCCAAGGCCGAAGACAGTTAGGGAAGTCAGAAGCTTCCTCGAGTTAGCAGGCTACTACAGGAGGTTCATAGAGGGATTCTCTAGCCTAGTAAGGCCTCTCACTGCCTTGACTAGGAAAGAGTCTCCATTCGTGTGGTCAGAGGAGTGCGAAGAGCGATTTCAGGAGCTCAAGCAGAGGTTGACCAGCGCTCCAGTTTTGGCGCTACCCTAGGAGGGGGTAGAGTTCGATGTCTATACAGATGCATCCCATCAGGGGATCGGGGCAGTTTTGATGCAGAATGGTAGGGTCATTGCCTACGCCTCTAGGCAATTGAGAGATCACGAGTTGAGATACCCTACCCATGACCTAGAGTTAGCAGCGGTCGTTTTCGCCCTGAAGATTTGGAGGCATTATCTGTATGGAGTCAGATGCAGCATATATTCAGACCACAAAAGTCTGAAATATTTCTTCACCCAGAAAGAGCTCAACATGAGACAGAGGAGATGGTTGGAGTTGGTGAAGGACTATGATTGTGACATCAGATACCACCCAGGGAGAGCCAATGTGGTGGCTGATGCATTGAGTAGGCGGGTAGCCTTATCCAGCCTAACAGTTCAGCGAGAGCTGCAGTCTGAGATTGTCAGAGAGCAGATAGAGATAGTGACAGCAGGATTCTCGAGGCTTCAGATCAGATCCTCTTTGTATGATGAGATCAGAGAGGGGCAGATATCAGATGAGTGGACTCAGAGTATGCTTCAGAAAATGTCAGAGAGAGTAGTGCCAGACTTTGAGTTCAGTGATGGGATCTTGAGGTTCAGAGGCAGAGTCTGTGTGCCCCAGAGTTCAGAGCTGAGACAGAGGATTTTGTCAGAGGCGCACAGTACGGTGTACTCAGCACACCCGGGCAGTACAAAGATGTACAGAGACCTCAAGAAAAGTTTCTGGTGGTCAGGGATGAAGAGAGACATAGCAGACTTCGTTTCCAGATGCCTTGTATGTCAGCAAGTAAAGGCAGAGCACCAGAGACCCTCAGGATTACTTCATCCTCTAAGTATTCCTGAATGGAAGTGGGATGATATCTCCATGGATTTCATCTCCGGGCTTCCCAAAGTTCAGAGAGGATATGATGGAGTATGGGTCGTAGTTGATCGTCTCAGCAAGTCAGCGCATTTCCTGCCAGTTAAACAGGGAATGTCCACAGAGCAGCTAGCCAGACTCTACATCAGAGAGGTAGTCAGACTCCACGGCGTTCCCAGGACGATAGTGTCAGACAGGGACTCCAGATTTCTGTCAGCCTTCTGGAGATCTCTACAGAGAGCATTGGGAACCAGGCTGCATTTCAGCTCAGCATATCACCCTCAGACAGATGGCCAGACAGAGAGGGTGAATAAGATATTGGAAGACATGCTGAGAGCGTGTTGTATGGACTTCCAGACCGATTGGGCAGAGCTGATTCCTCTAATGGAGTTCGCCTACAACAACAGTTATCAGGCGATAATTCAGATGGCTCCATTCGAGGCGTTGTATGGTCGGAAGTGCAGATCTCCTCTCCATTGGGATGAGATTGGGGAGAGAGATTCCTTAGAAGTATCAGTGGGACCAGAGACGACTCAGAGGATGATTGAGCAAGTCAAGATCATCAGGCAGAGAATGAGACAGGCCCAGGATCGTCAGAAAAGCTACGCAGATCTGAGGCGCAGAGAGATAGAGTTCTCAGTGGGTGACAAAGTTTTCCTGAGGATTGCACCCTACAGGCAAGTCCTCAGATTTGGCAAGAAAGGGAAGTTAGCACCCAGATTCATTGGTCCCTACGAGATCCTCGAAAGGATAGGGACAGTCGCCTACAGATTAGCACTGCCAGCTAGCATGGACAGAATCCACAATGTCTTCCATGTGTCCCAGTTGAGAAAGTATGTGGGAGATCCATCTCATGTACTACAGTTTTCAGAAGTAGAGTTGGCAGAAGACCTCAGTTATCAAGAGCTCCCAGTTCAGATCTTAGACTACAGAGTCAAGGTCCTCAGAAATAAAGAGATTCCACTAGTCAAAGTGTTATGGCGTAGCCAGAGGGTGGAAGAAGCCACCTGGGAGGTAGAGTCTGAGATCAGGGATAGATTCCCAGAGTTGTTCAGGTAAATTCTAGGGTCGGAATTTTGTTAAGGGGGGAGGTAATGTAGCATCCCAGGTTAGAAAAGCCCTTAGGGGTAGAGTTTTGGGGTTAGAAATAGAATTCAGGAATAGATTGGGAGTTTATCAGAATTCAGGGGTGAGTTAGTAATTTTCCAGAGCAGTGTGGCCTTCGTATGATGCCTTTAGGGAGGTTTTAATCATGCGAAGCGCGGGAAATGGATTTCATCCATTTTCCCAGGTGCACTCCCGTGCGCCAAGCCTGCACGCCCGTGCAGGTGGGATTAAAGAAAGAGAGGGACGGGAGATTTTCATTTTCTCACCCATTTCAGTCAGCTTTCTTCTCCTTTTCAGCAGCTTCCAGCCCTAGGAGAGAAGTCCAGCTTCCAGCAGCTCCCAATCCAGCCAGAGATCAGAGAGAATAGCTTGAGTTTAAGCTTCCAGCAGCCATGTCGAGAGGTAAGTGTTTCTTACTCTCTCCTTCAGTTTTCCAGCTTGTTTGATGTGGATGGAAATGCGAGTTTCCATTCCTAGCTTGAGATGCTATGCTTGTATGTATGTATGATGATGAGATGATGATTATGTGTTGATTGCCATGCTTATTTTCCACCCAGAACCATGCATGCTTTGCTGTGTGTGTGTAGTGTGAGAAAACTTGATGTGTTAATGGTGGAATCAGTAGCAGTGGATGGATGTTGAAATTGATGATTGATATGTGTTATTAGAAGTGCCATTTATGCATGTTTCCAGTTAATTTCAGTTTGGATGAGAATCAGTTGGTTTCCAGCGCGTTTCAGATGAGCCATGTCTGAGCAGAACAAGACACACGACCGTGTGCCCGCAAGAGCACGCCCGTGTGCCCTTGTTTCTGCAAGGACACGGCCGTGTGCACGAAGTGCACACGGGCAGAAAACGCAGGGACACGACCGTGTGTCCTGAGGGACACGGCCGTGTGTCCCATTTATTGCATGAAATGGCCAGAATTCCAGAAGCACACACGCCCAGACGCACGACCAGCACACGGTCCCGTGTGCTGGGGCACACGCCCGTGTGCCTTTGCCTGCACGGCCGTGTGTGTGTGCTACACGACCGTGTGCTTTCCTTGCACGGCCGTGTGTCAGCCAGTTTCTTCCAGAAATTCAGAAATTGATTTATTAAAGGTTTGGTAATCCATCCAAAGGCAATCAGACATCAGATAATTCAGAATTCAGTTAAGAATAGAAGCATATGCATTCAGAGCATAGCATATAGTCTGAATGAGGATCCAGGGATCCGAATTCAGTAGTTTTCAGCAGTCAGAACCCAATCTATGGGTTTCAGTTTTGGGGTGAACTCGAGGGGGCATCTGTGGGACCCAGCTTTCTGACACCAGTCAGTCAGCTCAGCAGTATATCAGCAGATCAGTTTCAGTTTTCTAGCCAATAGCTAGAATGTTCAGCCCACTTGGCCAGGATGCCGAATCCCTGTGTTCATCAGCCTGATCAGCACAGCAGGTACCTTCGGGTACATTCAGTTAGATGCTCAGATACATGCATCATCAGTCATTTTCAGATTCCAGCTCAGCATGCCATTTCATATATTCATATTGACATGCATTAATCAGAAATCAGTAACCAGATAACAGAATAATCAGATAACAGCAGTAATCAGATAAATCAGATTCAGTGCCAGCAAGCGATTAGATGCATGAATAGGGCCGATCAGGTATGCATGCCCTTGTTTGCTGCTTGCGTGGGTTGAGGGAAGTAAGGAATGCTTACTGGGTGATCTTTATCACTCATCCCTTTCCTTCTTCCTTCCTTTTCAGGTCAGTTTGCTGCTGGCGAGGAGCGGGTGGATTGAGGCTGTAGCGACCCCCGCCCCAGGTTACTGTGCGTTGCGAAAATACTGTTCATAATAATAAAATATACCTGAGACGGGGACCACTACAGAAAAACTGCTGCTTAAATAAATTTTTCTTTATAAAAGAACTGTAAATATAATTAAAATACTGAAGCGTGAATGCCCCAGGCTGCTCATGTACTAAAATAAACTGAACATACAGTGTACTAGAGTATAATACACACATATATACATGAAAACTAAAGCATGCGAGCCAACATGCCATCTGCTGCTGCCGAGCCACATCCCCAAAATCTCGCAGCGGTCTCGCTCCAGCTCAGCCACTCACTGACCTGCAAAAAGGAAACAGGGAAAGGAATGAGTGACAAAGTCACTCAGCAAGCGTTTCCAAACACAACACTCGCAGGTCAAAACGATCTTTATCCTGATTCTCTGGATATACCGAAGTATTTCAACTTTCGAATTATTCTTTACTGATATCTGATCTGTTATTGTTCTGTTTCTGTTCTGATACTGTACATGACATGGAATGTATACGCTGATGTCATGTGTATGCTGAAAACTGTAAAACTCGCCCTCAGGCTTGTTTTTCTGAAAAACTGTCTTTTCTGAAACTGTTTCTGATAATAAAACTATGATCCGAAGATCCTGAATATATACGTATAGTATATACTGAAATCTGTATCAGAAAATATTGTATCTGAAAATCTGCTGTGCTGGCCAGACTGATGAATACAGGGATTCGGCACCCTGGCCGTGTGAGTTCAAGTCCTACTGAATCTACTAATGCACAACCAGCACTCTCTATTGAGCTTGGTCAGTGACCACGTCCTCTCTGGCGGACGCTGGTTTCCCTCTCTAGTGGGTGTGCGAACTCACAGGTGCCCCCTCGTATTCACCCCTATCTGATATATGAGAAATCATATATATATATATATCTGAAAATCATGCTGTTGGATACTTGGATCCAGTCTGAAAATATCTGATATGGCATGCCGTGCTAATGCTGATAATCATGCATGAAATGCTGATTTATTAGCTGATTACTGAGTTCTGTGTGCTTAGAACTGGCTTAGAGTGGCTTAATTAGCTTTTAATCTCTTTTCTCTGATTTTCTGAAGGTGCACGGGCGTGTGTTCTGGCGTGCATGGGCATGCGGCACAACACACGGGACCGTGTGCTGGCCGTGTCCCTGGGCGTGCGTGCTTCTGGAATATTTCAAGCAAAACTGGGCAAGGCACACGGGCGTGTGGGACAACACACGGGCGTGTAACCACGGGCACACGGGCGTGTCTCCCACCCAGCACGGGCGTGTGGCTGCCTTCCTCTTCTTCCCGTGTTTCAGCCAACACGGGCGTGTGGAATTGGGGAGAAAGCACACGGGCGTGTGCACTCGGGCACACGGGCGTGTGTCTGGGTTCTCAGACGCGCACGGTCAGCATGCACGACCGTGTCCCATGCAGAAAAGAAGACGCACGGGCGTGCCTCAGGGACGCACGGGCGTGCCTCAGGGACGCACGGTCGTGTGCTCGACCCAGAAACTACAGATGGCGTCTGGAAATCCAGAAATTCCCACACCAACACATCCACACTCAAAACTAACACACATACAAGCTCTAAACTGCTGTTAACATGCCCATAAACATCATTTCATCAACTCAAACACGCCAATCATCATAACTGAAGCATATATTATCTGAAAATAGTATATACGCATGGAAATCATGGAAACCACTCAATCATGGCATCATCCATCAAATCACAGCTCAAACATGCTGGAAATAACTCAAACAAGCACACATCAAGTTCACATAAGCTGGAAACATCAAAGCATGTTCTGAACTCAGCGAAGGAGGTAAGGAAAACACTTACCTAGCGACATGGGAGCTTTATCTCTCCTTCTGGAAGGCTCTGGATCTCTAATCTGAAGCTGAGCTACTGGGGGATCTATCTCTGGAACACTAGGGTTCACTGGAGCTGAGGAAGAAGAAGAGAAACTAAGCTGGGAGCTGAACTGCGCGACTGAAACTGAAAATAAAACATATAAATCAAGCTGGGGCAGACACACGGTCGTGTGTCTAAGGCACACGGTCGTGCGTGGTGGAAAATGGCCATTTCCACCCCCACATGCGCAGAAACTCAAACTAAGCCCCAAAGGACTTCTAAAAGGCTCTTCTACCCCCCCAAAACTCTCAAAAATGACAATTCTACCCCTTGGGTCATTACAATTCTCCCCCTCTAATAAAAATTCCGTCCCCGGAATTACCTAAACAACTCAGGGAATCTTTCTCTCATCTCAGCTTCAACTTCCCATGTAGTTTCCTCAATTCTCTGACTTCTCCACAGGACTTTCACTAGGAGAATCTCTCTGTTTCTCAGTCTCTTTACTCTGTAGTCCAAAATCTGAACTGGAACTTCTTGATAGCTCAAGTCATCTGATAACTCCAGATCTTGAACCTCTAATACGTGAGACGGATCACTCACATATTTCCTCAGCTGAGAGACATGGAATACACTGTGGATTCTGTCTAAACTGGCTGGAAGAGCAAGTCTATAAGCAACTCTGCCCACTCTCTCCAGAATCTGATACGGTCCGATGAATCTCGGAGCCAACTTGCCTTTTCTGCCAAATCTTAGGACACGTCTATAGGGAGCAACTCGTAGAAACACGTGGTCTCCAATCTCGAATTCTATGTCCCTACGTCTCAAATCTGCATAGCTTTTCTGACGATCCTGGGCCTGCTGAATTCTCTGCCTGATAACTCTAATATGCTCAATCATAAGCTGAGTCATCTCTGGCCCCACTGCTGACTCTAACGAATCTCTGTCACCAATGTCATCCCAATACAGTGGTGACCTGCACCTCCTACCATACAAGGCCTCGAAAGGTGCCATCTGAATCGTAGACTGATAGCTGTTGTTGTAGGCAAACTCCATCAACGGTAGCAAATCAGCCCAACTAGTCTGAAAGTCCATGCAACAGGCTCTCAACATGTCCTCTAAAATCTGATTGACTCTCTCAGTCTGACCATCTGTCTGCGGGTGGTAAGCTGAACTGAAATGAAGTCTGGTTCCCAATGTTCTCTGTAGACTACCCCAGAAAGCAGATAAAAATCTCGAATCTCTGTCTGAAACTATATCTCTGGGAACCCCATGTAATCTGACCACCTCCCTGACGTACAAACGGCCCAACTGATCTGTGCTCAAACCCTCTCTGATCGGTAAGAAGTGAGCTGACTTGGTCAATCTGTCCACTATTACCCATATACTGCTGAACCTACGCTGAACTCTGGGAAGTCCTGAAATGAAATCCATGGAGATACTCTCCCATTTCCATTCAGGAATCCTCAATGGCTGAAGCAATCCAGAAGGTCTCTGATGCTCTGCTTTGACTTGCTGACAAGTCAAACATCTGGCGATGAACTCTAAGATATCTTTCTTCATACCCGACCACCAAAACCCTCTCTTGAGATCTTGGTACATCTTGGTGCTACCGGGATGAGCTGAATAAGCTGTACTGTGAGCCTCTGACAAGATTCTCTGTCTCAAATCTGTGTCCTCTGGCACACATACTCTGTCTCTGAATCTCAGAATCCCGTCTCTGATCTCAAAGTCTGGCGTTGTGCCCTGATAAACCCTTTGAATCATACTCTGTACCCAAACATCTGACGTCTGAGCAACTCTGATATCATCAAGCAACGTGGACACTAACTGAAGTCTGGAGAAACCGGCTGTCACAATCTCAATATCCTCACTGGCTATCTCGTGCTGCAACTGACTCTGCACTGAAATCATGGATAGAGCTACTCTCCTGCTCAGGGCATCAGCTACTACATTAGCCTTACCCGGATGATAGCGAATCTCGCAATCATAATCTTTAACTAGCTCTAACCATCTTCTCTGTCTCATGTTCAATTCTTTCTGCGTGAAGAAATACTTAAGACTCTGATGATCTGAATAAATGCAGCATCTGACACCATACAGGTAATGTCTCCAGATCTTCAAGGCAAAAACTACTGCAGCCAACTCTAAATCATGCGTAGGGTATCTCAACTCATAATCCTTTAATTGCCTAGAGGCATAGGCAATTACCCTACCTTGCTGCATCAAAACTGCTCCAATCCCCTGATGGGATGCATCTGAATAAACCTCGTAGTCGACACCCTCCTGAGGTAGTGCCAACACTGGAGCGCTGGTTAATCTCTGTTTCAACTCCGGAAACCTCTCCTCACAGACCTCGGTCCAAACAAAAGGAACCTCTCTGCGAGTCAAAGCTGTCAATGGCCTCGCTATGCTGGAGAAACCCTCGATGAATCTGCGGTAGTATCCAGCTAAACCAAGAAAACTCCTAACCTCCTTAGGTGTCCTTGGTCTCGGCCAACTCAACATCACCTCTATCTTACTCGGGTCCACTGAAATACCCGCTGCTGAAACTACATGCCCGAGAAAGGCTACACTGCTCAACCAGAACTCACACTTGCTGAACCAGTAGTATCTGCTGTACCAGAACTCTGACCTCCCTGATACTCATACCCTGGTGCCTGAACATACTCTGGTGCCTGAAACTGCTCTGGTCTCTGAGCCTCTTCTGGCCTCTGTTCCGAATACTTTCTGCCTCGCCCCTGACGGGCTCTGCCTCTGTTAGGCTCTTGAGGCTCAATTCTCTCTGTAGGCTGACGTTCCTCTCTCAAAACGTCTCTGACAATATTTCTGACATCCTCTGGTCGAAGAGATGCTCTGGAGTGCTGGGACCGCCTAAGGTCACTAGTGCTCATAGGTCTAACGGAAGCACTACTCTGATCACTCCTATCTCTATCTCTATAGGATCTCCTATCTAGAAAATCACACACAGAGAATAAATATCAAACAATAACTGAAATTTATACATTCAAACTTACGCTGAGAGGAAGCGAGCGACGGCTGCTGGGATAGGCTGGCTCTCGGCTCATGCACATTCATAAAATATGCATATGAAAATTCATTTTCTGAAAAAATGAGTTTCAAAATCTGCTAAATGGCTCAAAGCAATGCTCTGATACCAACATTGCAGCGACCCCCGCCCCAGGCTACTGTGCGCTGCGAAAATATACTGTATATACTAATAAAATATTCCTGAGACGGGGACCACTACAGAAAATCTGCTGCTGAAATAAATTTTTTTTTCTTTATAAAAAGAATCTAATTTACTGGGAAAGTAAATTAAATGCAAGCGTGGAAATCCCAGACTGCTCATGTATAGAAAAATACTGTCATACAGTGTATACGGTAATGTAATACACACATATATACATGAAAACTAAAGCATGCGAGCCAACATGCCATCTGCTGCTGCCGAGCCACATCCCCAAAATCTCGCAGCGGTCTCGCTCCAGCTCAGCCACTCACTGACCTGCAAAAAGGAAACAGGGAAAGGAATGAGTGACAAAGTCACTCAGCAAGCGTTTCCAAACACAACACTCGCAGGTCAAAACGATCTTTATCCTGATTCTCTGGATATACCGAAGTATATCAACTTTCGAATTATTCTTTACTGATATCTGATCTGTTATTGTTCTGTTTCTGTTCTGATACTGTACATGACATGGAATGTATATGCTGATGTCATGTGTATGCTAAAAACTGTAAAACTCGCCCTCAGGCTTGTTTTTCTGAAAAACTATCTTTTCTGAAACTGTTTCTGATAATAAAACTATGATCCGAAGATCCTGAATATATACGTATAGTATATACTGAAATCTGTATCAGAAAATACTGTATCTGAAAATCTGCTGTGCTGGCCAGACTGATGAATACAGGGATTCGGCACCCTGGCCGTGTGAGTTCAAGTCCTACTGAATCTACTGATGCACAACCAGCACTCTCTATTGAGCTTGGTCAGTGACCACGTCCTCTCTGGCGGACGCTGGTTTCCCTCTCTAGCGGGTGTGCGAACTCACAGGTGCCCTCTCGTATTCACCCCTATCTGATATATGAGAAATCATATATATATATATATATATCTGAAAATCATGCTGTTGGATCCTTGGATCCAGTCTGAAAATATCTGATATGGCATGC